>PISX010005785.1:0-104053 GCA_004024625.1 Mellivora capensis | reverse complement strand
CAGAGCTGCCCCTGCAGGTTACCATCAGCTGGGCTGGGTCTGGGGCAAAGGAGCCACCTCTGCCCCTCTACCCGATGTCAGAGGTGCCGGTGGACAGTCGTCTCCTCTGCACCACAGAAGGAAATAAACAGTGTGGCCTACAGTTTGAGCTGGTCTCATGGCAATGACCTTCCTTTTAATCTCAGGGGTTTTGAAGGCTTGTCCCATATTGATCAGAAGACCTGGGTCCCACTATCACAGAAAGGAGGCATCTCTGGGAGCTGGGGTCTGTGAGGTGTGATCCTGGCACTTGGTCTGTCCGCACTCGAGCCCAAACAAGCAGGCATCCATAACCCCATTCTACAGCTGAGGACACAGGAGCTTGAAGAGGTCAAGTAAGGTGCCCAAAGCCACTGAGTTCATAAGAGGTGATGCTGGGATTTGAACTCAGTTCCAGCTAACATCAGAGTCCATGTCTCACCACATGGCTCCCCAGGTCCAAACCCAAGTGCTTTCCACCAACCCCTTCCCCTCCTTCCTCCTGCTTCCTCATCTCAAAGACTGGGATGGGGCTGCGTTTCTCAACAGCCCACGTCTTCATCTAACAAACTCTGCTCCTCCTTCAAAACCCTATTTTAATGTTGCCCCTTCTGTGTGGTCTTCCCAAAGGCAGATGGTTGGCTAGCGCCATTCAGCCATCTGCCCACTTTAAGGAAGCTCTGGTCCCCAGGTCGTGTGGGTACAGAGTGACCGTGGGATTCCAAATGGCTTCGGTTCTCAGAAGCAGTAGGCGAGATTGGAGGACTTGGATCTGAGAGTTTTGCCCAATTAAATTTTGTGAGTGTGAAAATGGAGCGTGTTCCTCTCCCTCCCAGTTTCAAAGGTCTGTTTTGACCCTGGAAAGCCCTTCCATGAGGGCTTCTTTTTCTCCTGTTGATGGAGTCTGCTTCCTCTCTTCCTGCTCACTCTGCCAAAATCTCTCTCTCCAGGGCTGCTGTCATTGACCTCAATGTCACCAAGATCAATGGGCTTTTAAAAAGCCTCGTATGAGCAATAACAGCTCCATCTACCCCTCACGTTCACTGGCCCTGGACTCCTCAATGTCCTCCACACCCTTCAGCAGGTCCTTATGGAGCATCCGCTGGGTGTCCAGGCTCTGGGGATGCTGGGCATGAGCCAAAGTCCTTGCTCTCATGGAGCTCCCATTGGCCATCTGTCACCACTCCAACACCTCCCAAATCTGCCTCCTACCCGAACCTTGGTGAGCCGGCTTCAGCACCTGCTCTCATGTCCCACTGAAAAGGAGCTTTCAGCCTCTGTTCCAACTCAAACCATTCTCCCTCCTATGTTCCCTTTGTCCATCGGTGCCCAAGGAGAATCCGAGGGCCCTTCTAGGTCCCCAACCCTCAAACTCCCATATAATCACCCCCACTGATTCTCCTTGCTCTTCTCAACTCTATCCACTCTCTCCAGCCTCCTCCCAGCACCTTTGGACCACTGTCACTTATCATATGTTGTGAAATCAGCCTGCTGACCTAGCCTGTGTCCCCATCTGTTAGCTGGACCGGGCCATCTCAAGGCTAGATAACAGCCAGGGGGAATTATCTCGGGACCAGGAGCCATAGTGTTACTGCTCTGCCACTTGGGGCTCTCCTTTGCCCCAAGGCTAAAGTCCAGATGTGCCACAATGTTTACAAAGCCCGCTTTGTAACAGAGACAGAGACAGAGCCTGCTTACCTCTCTTCTCTGGTCCTCCCGTCCTCCTGCACTTGACCCGGAGCCATGCTGAGCCTGGGGATTCCTTTTCCCTGGAATGCAGTCCTCTGCCTGCCCTCCATTCTCCAGTCTGTCCCACTTAACTCCCAGCTGCCTTCAGATCTCAGTGTAGATGCCACTTCCTCCAGGAAGCCTTCCCTATCCTCACCCGTCCCCCTCCTATCTAGTGAGGTGGCCTCTGCTGGGCTGTCCCCATACCCCCCAGTCCAGGGTCATGTCCCCTCTCCACCACACCGTTGCCTGCCTCCCTGACATCTTTCCCGCTGGACTCTCTCAGTTTCCTATTGCTGAGGTAACAAAGGACGACAGACTTAGTGTTTTCAACAACACATTTATCACCTTACAGTTCTGGGGGTCGGAAGTCGTAAAATCAGGGTATTGACAGGGCCGCATTCCTGGGGGTAGCTCTAGGGAGAAATCTGTTTCCTTGCTTTTCCAGCCTAAGGGACAGCGGCATCCGTTGGCTTGTGACCCTGTCCTCCCTCCTCCAAGCCAGCAACCCCACCCCTTCCGGTCACTCTCACTGACTCTGCTCCATCTGCCTCCTTCAGGGAGGGACCCTGTGATCATACGGGGCCACCGGGTAGGCCAGGATAACCTCAGCCTCTCAGGATGCTTCACTGAATGGCATCTGCCCAGTCTTTTGACTGTGGAAGGTGACAAGCCACAGGTTCCAGGGCTAAGACCGTGTACGTCAGCCTCCGAGCTCCTCGGCCCCAGGCCAGTCTCTCCTCCACTGCTGACCTCCACGCAGCCCCGTGCTTGGCCCATCCTAAGTTCCTAAGTGCTCAGGAAAGCATCTGTGAATGAGGGAGTCGGTTCATGAGCAAGGATGCAGGGTGCACGTGTGCGTGCGTGTGTGCGTGCGTGCGTGTGTGCGTGTGCGTGTTATGTGTTGTACAGGACTGAGTGGCAGGCAAAGCAGAAGCCTCTAACCCAGTGAAAAGCCACAACTTTTAGAAAAATGTTCATCCCACGATTCAGGAACCAAAGGTGTGGGGGGGTGAATAGGGCAGAGCACCTGCTGACAGGTGCGCACGCAGCAGGAGGTCACAGGGCACGAGCCCGCCTGGAGACCGCGGTGGGCAGGTGTGCTGCCAGGACCAGCGGGCCTTCCAGAGCTGCCGATGGCCCGGCCCCACCACTCTCAGAAAGGCTGCCCAGCCGGGCAGGCCCAAGAGAAGGTGAGTGACCTTGCAGTGGGCGTGACAACGAAGTGAACAGAGGGCAAGTTGCTCTCCACACGGCTGTGTGTGTGACCCGGGGCAGGGGTGACTACTGGATGTGAGGGACCCCTCGTGAGGGCGTGGTAATGAGCATACTTAACACACAGCACCAGACAAAGGCCTGGCGCCGCTGTAAGCAATTTAATGTTCTAACTCATGGAACCCTCTGGCAACTCCCCCCTTCCACTTTGTGGAATAGTTATAGTTATCCCCACTTTGTGGAAGGGAAAACCGAGGCCGAGAGGTCAAATAATGCACCATAGGTCTCACAGCTACAAAGTGGTAATATCAAGGTTTGAACTCGGGCCCCCTGGGCCTGGTGTCGGCCCCGACACGCTCTGCTGTGCTCACCAAGGGGTCATTGGCAGGCGGCCATCGGGAGCAGCCGCTGGACTCTGCCTTCCAGCCTCCCCCCCTCAGCATAGCGCCATTCAAGGAGAAGCCAGATGGGATAGGACCCTGGGCGGGAGACCCCAGAGCTGCGTCCTTGGAATCTGTGCACCCTGGGAGTGCAGTGGCATGCTCGGGGCAGAGCAAGGACGGGGTGTCCGGGCCCCACCCAACTGGCTGATACAGTTTGTGGGCCTGGATCCTGAGTCATACAGAACAGCCGTGATCAGAGGCTCCTGAGACCATATCTTGGTCTCATAGCTTGAACACCTGAACATATTTGAAGCCTGGGAGGTAGCAGAGGCTGGGCAGAAGTTTCTGGGCCACAGAGGGGTAGTTATGCAGAAACACAGTGCCCCCTGCCGAGCGTCAGAACACCCCCCAGGAGGGGCGGCACCAAAATTCCTTGCGCTTTGTTTAGTTGTGACATATGATCATAGTCTTTTTATTTGTTTTAAGATTTTATTTATTTGACAGAGAGAGAAAGCACAAGCAGAGGGAGAGGGAGAAGCAGGCCCCCTGCTGAGCAGGAAGCCCAACTCCAGGCTCCATCCCAGGACCCTGGAAGCCAACGGCAGCAACTGAACCAACTGAGCCACCCAGGCATCCCTGATCATAGTCTTTTTAAAGGGTCCTTATCTTTTAGAAATAAACATGAGGATATTTATAAACTGTGGGATGCCAGGATATGGCTCCCCAGTAGGGGAGGGGTAGGAGCTGACCGGCAAGGTCCCCTGCACACCCTTGACCCCTGCAGCCAGGGATGTACGTGGCTGTTCACTGGACCATCCTACTTTTGGAAATGTCTGAAAGGATCCAAAGTTAGAAAGATATTTTAAAAGGTGCAACCCAGGACTCTATGAAAGATTTGCAGTCATCTTCACAGCCTCCGTCCCGCACTGGAAACAGACACAACTGTCAACAGATGTGGTTTGTGGAAGGAAATTTCTAGCTGTAAAGAGAGTGCAAAGAGTTCCACCTGCCTGGGCTTGGGGGGCGGGGAAGATGCCGGCTGCTGGGCGGGTCCAGGAGGGAACAGATCCAAAGTCTAACGTTAAAGGATGTCCTGATCTTCTGGTGCCCTGTCCGTGGGGCTGAGGTCGATCGGGGGAGCAGAGCATGGCTGGAAGCCCCGAGGGGAAGTCCCAGGGCCAGGTGAGTGGTTCCCCCACACCAGGAACAAGGAGGGGAATGTCTTTGGTCAGATTCCGTCATAGCAGAGCCTGAGATGAGGATCTTGGGCAACTGGTTTATGAGGGGGTGCTGTGGAAAGAAGAGTGAAAAGCAGGACAGGGCGGGTGAAGCAAGCCGAGGACGGTGGTGGTTTCCGTCAACTGCTAGCTTCAGCCTGATCCCACTGTCCGTCGGTGCTCAGGAGCACATGCTCGTTCCCTCTTGAAGCCAGGGGACTGTTCTTTCAGTCAGTCATTGGTTGCAGGCTGGAGGGGAGGGGCTGTAACTAACCCCTAGGAGGGAGCAGTTACAGCCCTTAGCACCAAGGATTGCAGTCACCGGCAATGGGTGCCCCCCACCCCCAGGGAATGGGAATTGGGGGTACCAAGAGCATCTACCCCAGGGAGGAACTCACCACCTAGAGTCCTCCTACTGCCAGCTGGGAGGGGTCACAGCAATGTCCATTCCAATCCCAGAATCTCACACGCACACGATTAGGAGGAAGCAGAGTCCCAAAGAGGGGAAAGGAATTGCCCAGGACCACTCAGGGCCAGTACTAGAGTCCAATCCTCCTGGCTCCACCCTAGAGCAAGGCCTCTGTTTCCTGCTGGCCCCGGGGGGGTGGGGGGAACCTTCCCCTGTTTTCTAACTGACAGCCACTAAAACCCAATCCTCTAGGGATGGCCCCCAGCCTCCCACTGGCCCCTTGTCACATGGTGTGACTCAGTAGCTCTCAATTCTGGCCTGTCTCTGCTTGATACACATGCACACACACACATATGCATGCACACACATACACACATGTATGCACACGTGCATGCACACTGGTGTGTGCATGAATACACACATACACACAGACATACATGTATACACACATGCATGCACACACATGCACACTGGTGTGTTCACGAATACACAGGACATGCATGCATATACACACGTGTATACACACATGCATGCACACTGATGTGTGCACGAATATACACATGCACACAGACATCCATGCATATACACACATGTATACACACATGCATATGCACATGCATGCTGGTATGTGCACACAAATACACACATGCACACAGGCGTGCATGCATATACACACCTGTACACACATACACACACTTACACACGCACACACACCCTGAGATGCTGCCCTGTCCTCTAGGCCTCTCCAGCACAGACTGATCAGGGCCTCAGGTTTTCTGTCTGCTCGAGCACAACTTCCCATTGTGAGATCTCACTCGCTGCTGCTTGGGTCCCTGTGGTGTTCAGCTCAGACTCCAGGGATGAATCTCAGACCACCCAGTGCACTTGGTACACTCAGTCCTCTCCCGCCCTTGCCACACCTTTCCCCCTTCCCCAGGAGCCCTCAGCTGTCCAACCCGTTCCCCCATGACCACCCTTGAGGGCGATGAGGATAGGATGGGTCGGGTCTTTTTTTTTTATATTTTTTTTTAATTCATTAGAGAGAGAGTGGGAGAGAGAGAGAGAGCATGAGCCAGGGGAGGGACAGAGAAGCAGACTCCCTGCTGAGCAGGGAGGGAGCCCAATGTGGGGCTTGATCCCAAGACTCCCGGATCATGACCTGAGCTGAAGGCAGACGCTTAACCAACTGAGCCACCCAGGCTCAGCCACCAGGCGCCCAGGATGGGTCAAGTCTTAAAAGAGAAATGGATGAGGACCAAAGGGAGCCTGGGTGGCAGGATTCCAGGCATGGAGCAGGCTGATGTTTGCTGAGCATTTGCTGTCCGCCAAGCCCTGCACATTGCGGACATTATTCCATTTGATCCTTGTAATACTCACCCTCTCCCCTGCGCCCAGGAGAGGCACAGGCTCTCCACCCCCCAGGTGACAAGGAGAGAGTGAGATGTCATCAACCGGCCCAAGGTCCAGGCTCCCGGGAACACAGCCAGAATCTGAGCCAGCCTTGCCCATACCCTGTGCTCACAATGTGATCCCCTCTGCGGGGAGCCAGAGGGGGCTCCCCAGCTCCGTCCTTGCTGGCCCTGCCCTCCGGGAGCTGAAGGACCAAAGGAAAGCTGGGCCCTGGCTGGGTCCCCTGGGGATGTCAGGCTGGCTAGGCCTGCGGGTCCTGAGCCAGCTGAGGGGCGGGGGGAGAGGCCAAGGGTAAGAGTGGAGGGTCTGCCCACCTCCACCCCACACAGCCCTGCATGGGGGTTGGGGAGGAACGGAGGGCGGTGAGGGAAAGCAGGGCCTAAGTCTTCTAAGGCCTTGGAGTTCATGACTCCCTCTGGAGGTGGGAAGCTCAGGGCAGACCAGCTGCCCCTCTGGTTCTCTCAGTCCCTCCCTCTGCACCCCTCCTTTCTGGTGGCCTGCCCCAGGAGACAGTTGTTTAAAGTTGGACGGGACCCCTGAGACCACAGTGTAATCCTTACCCCCACCGTGATCTGCACAGGAGAAAACCAGTGCAAAGTCAAAACACCCCCAGAACCAGAAGTTTGTTAGTTTAAGGCCACTTTGCCCCAAAGTGTTCCCCACGGAACAACTGTAAAATCAACGGCCTTTGAGAAAAAAGCTTCCACAGCCAGTTAAGTTTGGGAAATGCCCTTAGGATTAAAATAGAGTACTCCAGGGGCGCCTAGGTTGCTCAGTGGGTTAAGTCTCTGCCTTCGGCTCAGGTCACGATCTCAGGGTCCTGGGATTGAGCCTTGCATTGGGCTCTCTGTTCGGCAGGGAACCTGCTTCCTACCCCCCACCCCCGTCAAATAAATAAATAAAATCTTTAAAAATAAAAAAATAAAAATAAAATAGAGTACTCCTCTGCAGGAATTATCAGGAACTTGACCATGCTAAAGAAGGGGGAAGCTAGAATCCAGGGTTTCCCAAACTTACTTGACCAAAGAACCCTTCTGCTGCAGATCTCTTGGGGCCGGTGTTCCATGGAACACACTTCGAGAAAGCTTACTCTGCATTCTTGAATATGGCTCCCAAATGGATATTTGAACCCTTCCCCCTGTCCCATTCTGGAAAGTGAAATCCCAGGTACAAGGCACACCTCCAGTGGCCAAGTGCTCACTACCTCCCTGGACGACTTATTCCATCCAAGACCCCTCTGCTAACAAGTCTTTCTTCTTTTGTGCTTCCCGGTGTTGGGGGTGGGGGGGGAGGTCCAGGCTCAGGTCCATGCTCTGTCCTCCCAGGGGCACCAGAGAAGTCTCATTGTGGCCAGTGACTAATTGGTCAGGCTCTGCTCCAGCTGCATCCGTCAGTCCAGCTGGCTATGTCAGAGGGGCCCTGAAGTGCTGGGAATTAGGAGGACAGACTTCCAAGCATAGCCGGGTCAGGTCACAGAAGAGAGAGTCATGCATCAATGTGCGTCTGAGCTCAGCTGCTGGAGTCCCCCTCCCTCCGCACCACGTCAGGGCTGTCACTACAGACTGGTGGAGATGTTTATCAGAGGGCCCAGCAGCCTGGCCGACCACACAGAGTCCCAAATCCCAGCCCCGTTCTGGCTGTGTGATTTTGGTCAAGGCCCTGGACCTCCTTCAGCCTCTACTTCCTCTTCTATAGAATGGAGCCAATTCCCAGGGATTGAGGGAGGTCAGCCTCGCACAGAGCCAGTGCTCTCCAGCCATGAGGCCCCGTCGGGCCCTTTGGCCCTTGGACCCTGCCCCTTCCTTTCCTCCCGGTCTGGGATTTAACGATCCAGGCTGCCGGTCCCTCCCAGGCTCCCAAATCTCTTTCTCCCGCTACTGTCACCACCTCCATGCAGGAAAACTGCAAAATGGAGGTATTCAAATGGGATCTCCTGAATTCATACAGTTGGAATTAGAAGTGAGGGGAATGTACCCCCTTTTTTACCAGAAAGAGTAAGAACGGCCCACTCACTTTGCTCATGAACCCCATCCCCATGGAGAACTGTCTCCTACCTCGATTTCCATGAACCCGCTCCCTGCTGTTCCCAACCCCATCCCACCTCGGTTCTCCCGGGGAAGGTCAGCTTTTCTCGCTAGGTCACCGGGCAGTCCCCAGGCCCTATGTGCCCCAGCTCAGTGTAGGAAATAGTGGCCAGGTCCCTCAGCAAGTGGGACTTTCAGTTCTCAGCAAAATTTTTCCGCAAGCTCTTTCTCACACCTGTTGAAACCCCCAGAACATTTCCTTTCACTCACTGAGGCAGCAGTGCCTGGAGGACGGAAGCCCACACTCTGGAGCAGTTCTGTCAGGTTTGAGTCCCAGCCCAGACATTTCCCGGCTGGGTGACCTTGGGCAAGTAGCTTAATCTCTCTGGGCCTCATTTCTGCAAAATGGAAGCAAGCATAGCATTTACCTCAGAGGTTTGGGAGGAGGATACCATGAGATAATGCAAGTAAAATGCTTGTCCCACTGCCAAGAACAGAGAGAATGCATATAAACGTTGACTCATTGGTAAATATGGACTTCCTGGTTCAACGCCGGCTCATAGTAGGTCCTCCTCAGAGGTTGCCCAAACCCGGGAGGCACCATCATCGCCAGTTAGGGGGTGTGCTGTCTTGCAAAGGCTGGGAAGTTTGTCTGACCCTTTTCTCTACACGGAGCCACACGGAACGAGGTCCCCCCAGTGCCACAGAGGCCTCGAGGGGCCCGGAAGCCGGGCTATTCTAGGTCAAATCCCGTTCAGGGGTTACTGGACAGGGTTCTGGGAGGCCCTGGCTCAGAGAGCAGAGGTGACGGTCACTGGGTCTCACCCAGGCTTGGGCCCCACAAACGGGATGGGTTCTGACCCAGCCTCTCTCCTCCGCCTGCAGCCAATGTCCTTGGTCCCTGCCCTGACAGCAGAAGCCTATGGAGCCGCTGAAGTGATTCCCAGGCCGGCAGTAGGGGAGCTCCTGCCGTGGCAGGCCCAGGGTCCCACCCAGCCTGGCCAGGTGAGCCTGCCCGGCTTCCTGCTGCCGGCCTGGTTCCAGAAGCAGACCAGGAAGAGAAACAGCCTTCTCAAGTTGCTGGGCGTGAGTGCCCACTTCCTGGGACCCCCGTGGGGGTAGTGAGTGCCCATTTCCTGGGACCCTGGTGAGGGTAGGCAGGGAGAGGGAGTGCTTCAGAGCCCTGAGGGGAGAGAGGGGGTCTTCCAGGTGCCCTACTTAACACTCCTGCTAGAATTGAAAAAGCCCTGAGGGCTGGGAGGGGCTGTCTACACCCGCACCAGCACTGGCAAGGTGTGGCTCAGAGGAATGCCTCAACAGAAGCCCCTCCCCTTCTCGCCTCTTCCCTCCCCCAAACTGCCCCCACCTACTCCCGGCCCCCCCCCAACCTGGCGGACTACGGGGTGGGGGTGGGGGGACAATCACTCCATTCCCATGATTCCTATCGCCTTCCCAAGGAGTCAGCCCTTCCCTGCGGACCCACCAGGGTTCCTCAGAAGGGGCGAAGCACCCCCGGCCCAGCCAGCTGGCGCCCGGCACCGGCCCCCGACAGTGGCGTCCCGTCCCCTTCCCCCCCCACCAGGCCTTCCACGTTGTCCTTGCTCTGCTGCACTTGCTCTTTGGGAGCTGCCTGGTCTCCACGGTCAAGGGTCTTCACCTGGTGGTGCTGAAGTCGTGGTATCCATTCTGGGGGGCTGCCTCTGTGAGTTGGTGCCCAAACGTGGGCGGGATGTGGGGGTCAGCAGGCAGGCCTGGGGGACCCTGGCTTTTGAGGCCAGCTGCTGGTGGGTCAGAAGGAGCGACTAGGAGGGAAGCCCCTTTCTCCAGTCCCCTGCCTCTACTTCTGTGTCCTCAGTGCTACCCAGGAGACCCCTTCAGACTTGTATCCCAGGGGAGCACTCCTGGGCTCTCTGCCCACCCCCCTAATCCAGCAGGTGCCTCCAGCAGATGGAGGGGAACATGGGGGTGGAGGGGGTGGCCAGGCTGCCTGCAAATCCAGCGACCTGTCCCTGGTGCCTGAGGCTCTGTCAGGCCGAGTCTGCGGGAACACAAGCCTGTGATGGGTGCCTCCTATCCTCCCAAGGCCACCGGCCAGGAGGGGAGATGAGGGGAGACCAGAGCACACGCTGTTTCCCGAAGGCACCCAAGGCATCCTCCCCAACCCCGGGTCCCCTCCGGAATCCTGCATACACACGGAGTCCCAGCTCCCACGGAGCTCTCTTGGGCAGGTGTCCTGATCCACCCCCACCCCGTCCCCCAACTGGCCCCAGCTCCAGGTTTTCAGTGCTCAGTCATGGGACTGTCCCCACGTGCAGCGTCTGTTCATCCTGCGGTCCCCAGGACTGGCGCACAGCTGGCACACAGCAGCCACTCAGCGGGCCGTTGAAGGATCATTGCAGGAATACACCAGGGACCTCAGAATGAAGAGATGATGTGCTCCAGACTGCAGGATTCGGGAATGGAGAAAGGGTGGGAGGGGAGGAGATAGTTAGCTGATCCAGAGGGAGGTTTGGGCCGCACAATGGGGGACGAGGGCGGGGCCAGGAGGGCCAGTGTGGGGCTTTGTGCACCCAGGGAAGACCAGCGGAGCCAGAGCAGGCCTGGGAGGGGCCATGTGCTGGGCAGGGGAACTTCTTCCTCAGAGGAGTGGTTCTCTACCACCGGCCAGCTGCTGGGCGTCTGGTCTTCTTGGAGAGTAGCCAGAAGAAAGCAAACATGTGGGTTTCAAGGAACCCCGACCTCTCTTACAACTGTTGCAAATCTGGCCGGCAGTTCCTCATTTCAGGCATCTTGGTGATCATGACGGAGCTGTTTTGGAAGTCTTACCTGGTAAGCTAGAGCACTCCCTCCTGTCCCGAGCCGGGGTCAGGTTTGGGAAGGGCCTCTGTGTGTGCGTGCTGGAGATTCAGCCTGTGATCTCCAGGGGCTGCTAAGCTGTGTGGGCAGCAGGTGTCTGAGCGTCTCTCTAGCTCAGGTGGGCTGGAGGGGCTGGGGTGGCCCAGAGTGACCCAGAGTAGACAACACCAGACTGGCCAGACAGACGTTGGCAATGGAAGGACCATCCCTACCCCTCCTACTTCATGGTCTCAGACCACCCTCTGCCCCAGAAGGCCTAGCCTGGTCCAGGTTTGGGTCCCTCAGACTGGGCTGGGCTGTGGCTGTCCCTGGCCTTCTCAGGAGGCCTAGACCACAGGATGGCATTGTGCCATCCACCCAGCAGAGGCAAGGGACACATGGCAAAGACCTGCCCATCTCTCCCCGGCTGAGCCCCTTTCCAAACCAGAAGCCTCTCCCTTCCTCTGCCTGATCGTAGGGAGACCGTACTGCAGAGGGGTCAGCTCTGTTAAAATAAGCTGTAGGTTCCATGTGTTCTCTTTCCCCATTTCAGGGGTTCCCTCTTGGTAACAGGCTCTTGGAATAATGCTTAACCCAAGATGGTGATGAATGGAGGCGTTTCAGGGAGACCGTGGCAGGTGGGGGAGGAGGCAGAGTGTACGAGGACGGCGCCCCTTCAGCGTTCCTCCTGCTCTTTCCTGCAGGGAAGGGGAGAGCTGAGGGGCCATTTGGGGGTCTGGTCCCTGACCAGGTGACATATTTGATGCCAGGATGATTAAGACTGGCTATGAGAAGGAGACAGTGGTGGGAACATCCTTCTTTAGTACCAAGTCTGTGGGTCGGGAGGCAGCCCTTGGGTTCCCCCAGTCCTGTCCCAGAGAAGGTGGAAGCCGCTTGGGCCCCCGCACCCCGGGTGGTCAGCTAGCTCAGAAAGTCATGTTCACATGAGGAGCCTCAGGCCCAGGGACAGGCGGAGTCTTTCCTGCGATCACAGAGCAAGCACCTGGCAGGCCTAGACACAGGACCCAGGTCTGGGTCCCTAACTTTTGGACAACGGTCGTGACTATTACTTTTGCCTGTAGAGGAGGCTTTGCCTGATAGCACATGCTGTCAGCTGCTTCTGCGTGCTAGCTGGCCTCTTTGTCATCGCCAAAGATCTCTTCCTGGAGGGTCCCTTTGACTTCCCGATCTGGACACCGTACCCCAGCAGCACAGTGAGTATCCGGCCCCAAGGGTCCTCTCACTCCTGGGAAGGCGCTGCCTTGACTTGGCCAAGCAGAGGTTTCTGGCTCTCAGGAAACCTCCCAGAGCCCAGGCACAGGTGCTGGGTCCTGCAGGCAATCTGTTCCCAACCCGTCCCTCCTGAGGCACAGGACAAAAAGGGATGCTGGCTTCTCCTGGTCAGTGTTAGGGAGCTGGGTGAGGCCGTGAGTCACTGAGTCCAGTCCCACTTTGATGGGTAGGGAAACTGAGGACCAGAGAGGAAGAAGGGCCTGTTTGAGGTTGAGTCTCATAGCAGCCTTGCAGACCGGGCCAAGTCTACTTTGTTACCCCCATTTTAGGAGAGTGAACACTGAGGTCCAGAGAGACTACATTAGCAGACCAGGGCCACGCAGCAAGTCAAGGGTGCAGGGAAGACTCAAAGCCGGGCCTATGACTCCGAGCCTGGTGCCTTCTCAGCACAACCTGGCGCCCTTAAAGCAGAAAGAGGGCTAGACACTCCGCGTGGCAGCCACAGGTCAGGTTTCTGACTGTGGTGCTGGGCTCCTCCTTACGGCCTCCACCATGCACACACATGTGTGGGCACACAGGCAGGCCTACTCACACACACACACACGCACGCACGCATGCACGCACGCACACGCTCCCCCACAAATGCTCATGCCACGTGAGATGTCCCCACTGCATGGTGGCCCTAAGCCCGGCTCCTCCCCAGCTATAAACAATGCCCCTTCTCTCTGACCCTCAGTGTCCCCATCTAAGTGGGGCTGGCTGAGATGACACCTAACGCCATCTGCAGTTCCACCAGAGACGCTTCGAGATCCTCCAGCCTTCCAACGTTAGGCAAATAGTCACTGAGGACCCAAGGGTGCCGGGCGGGGGGAGTGTAGGGCAGCAAATGAGAAGGACCCACTCCCAGTCCCCCAGAGTCCCACGATGCGCCCCCCCCCCCCCACCATGGGCACACCTGCTGCTGAGACTCCCACTGCCCCCTGCTGGCTGGGTCTGACCGCTGCTGAGCCCACCTAAGGGGTACAGATACCAGCGAGGCCCTGCCCTGACTCCCTCTCCCCCTACCCCTCCAGCTCCACATCCAGAGGCTGGAGCTGGCCCTGCTCTGCTTCACGGTCCTGGAGTTCTTCCTGCTGGGCTCCACGGCTGTCAGCGTGTGCCGTGTTAACTGCCGGCAGGCAGAGGTGAGGCCTTCCTCCGGCCGCCAACCCTAGAGAGATGGGTGGAGCACAAGGAAGGGGAGGCGGCAGGTGGGGCACAGGAGCAGCGAGTCCCTCCCTCCTTTGTTGAGTGGCTGAGCATTTACTCAGTGGGGCCCCGGACAGAGGTGGTTCTGCAGGGGACAAGGCCCAAGGGCGGGAAGGGCTATTCAAGGTGGTAATTGCAGGCTACCCAAGAGAGAAGGCCCCAGGTGCTCAGAACAACAGCCCCTGCTCTCCAGCCAGAGGCCCCGGGAGCTCTCTCAGGAGGCTGGGAAGGATGCCCACCTCAGTCAGGATGGGAAAAGGGATTCCAGCAGAGGCAAGGTCATGGGCAATGGCTTGGGGACCAGACAGGGAAAGCCAAGAGAGCTGTGGTGTGTTGTGGGGTTTGGCTGTGGAGGGAGCAAGTGAGGTGGGTCATAAGGGACCGAGTAGTCCAGGGTTATGGGGCACACCTGCTATTGAGCACTTTAGAAAAATAGAACTTGAAAAAACAACCACCACCACCTCCCCCACCCCATAACTTGATTTAGCTTAATTTTCTCAACAGCCCTTCAACATGGGTACTTACTTCCCCATCCTACAGATAGGTAAACTGAGGCGTAGACAGGTCCCATCCATTCCCAAGGCCAGTCAGCCCATAAGGAAATCCAGGACTCAGTCTGAGGTGTGCCTAACCCACGGGTAGGTCTGACCGCCCGTGGGGTGGCAGAATGGCCAGCTGGCAGACTGGCCCCTCCCCACGCCAGTGACCCTGACCAGACGTGATTTTCTAGGCTCACTTCTATAAATGAGGAAAGTTCCTATTAGAACCTGAACTTGAGAGCACTATGAAAACACAGGCTCCAAATGCCCTGTGATCCTATGAGCTTGACTCTCCTATTGGTTTCCATGGGTGCCGTCTGTCCACAGAGATTCCACGGCCCAAATGGGAGCCATGGGCCTGAGCTGGTTGTCCCAGTCAGGGCCCCGCTGTCTGTCCAGAAATCTTGTTAAGGGGTCGGAGAGCTGGGAGAGGCCTTGAGTCCCTGAGGCCAAGCCCTCAGGATGGCTCAGGATGGGGAGGCCGAGGCCCCCTCTCTGCTGCAGGAATTAACAAGGACCGTTCCCACTGACTGGTATCCGCTGTGGGCCGGGCACCACTGGGGGCGGCTGTTGTGGCTCCCCATTGCTGTGGCAACAAATTATCACCAATTTGGCAGCTTAAAAAGACAAGGCTGTGAGGTCTTATGGTTCTGGATGCCACCAGTTTGAATGGGTCTTGCTGGACCCTGGCCAAGGCCCCAGCGCAGCCCCATCAGGGAAGCCGATGGGGGACTTGGGGGGCAGTGCGCCCAAGGTCCAAGGCAAATAATACATTATATGTTAATAATAATAACAAGAAGAAAGAGAAGAAAGTAAGTTGCAGATACCATGACTCTTCATCCCCATATTCTTCCACCTGCATTTTTCCCCCAAGAATATGGGCATTCTACATAAGCACAAAGGTATTATAGCACGAAGAAAATTAAAAATAATTCCATAATACTAATATGCTGTCCACATTCAGATTTCCGCTATGGGACCAAAAATGTCCTTTACTGTGCTTGGCAGTGCGCCAAGGTAGCAGGCCCGGAACAAGGGTCAGTCCACTGGTTCCCAGTGGGGCTCTCCCTGCTCCCTCCTCAGGGATAGGGAGTTTGAGAGAGGCCCACAGGGTCCTTCTGAGAGCCCCTCCCTGAGCCCCTGGCTCCCCATCTCCATGGGAACCTTGGGACAGCAAGGGAGCCGGTGGGTCAGTGCTTTGTAAATGGCCACTCACTGTGCAAATGTGAGCAGCTGGGACGGTGGCTCCTTTTTTGCAGGAAGACGACTTGATCCTTGTTCAGGACACACCAGTGAGAATCAGGAAGTTGTCCGTGGGTCCTCCGCCATCCTATGAGGATGCGACTCTAGGTGGCATGTAAGATGGGCAAATGCAGAGGTATGGACGCTCTGGGCTCCCTCCAACTCTCAAGAGTTCACCCCCTGGTCCCTTCTTCCTGCTCAGACATGGACCAGTTCCGAGGGGGCAGTTGCCCAAAAGGGGCAAATCGTGCCATTGCTAGAATGGTCTTCCCCATGCTGGTGGCCGAGGTGGGGACGGTCCCCACCCCCTCAGGCACAGGAGGGACCCCCCACCCCAGGCCCCGAGTCCCCCATAACACTTCAGCACCTGACTGACCAGCCCAGAGCACAACAAGGTCCTGCCCACCCAGGAACAGACCCCAGGCCCCTCTCCACACCCTCTCCCCTCCCGGTCTGCTTTCTCCAATCACTGGCAGGACACATAGGAAGCATGTCTCTGTGGGACTGTGGGGCAAGTCTGGGGGGCATCTGTGTCTGAATCCCTGGATTCTAGATTGAGTCAGAGGGAAACTGGGACCAGTTCTTCCAGCAAACTGTAAATGCATCTCCCTGCCTCCCTGGGCCTCAGTATCTCCATCTGTACCACGAACAGGGTGGGTGGCTGAAGCCATCCGGCCCCACCCCGCGCTGGAAAGTTCTGAGATGGAAGTCAAGTTCAGGATTCCCGTTGTGAACCTACAGCCTCGGTGTCCACACCCGCGACCACACCAGCTCCCTCGAGGAAGTCAAGTGACAGAGAGCCGCCTTTCTCCCTTCCAGAATGTAGTGGTCCCAGGACAATCCGCGGTTTCTGTTATTTGTGGACTGTGCTCCATTCCTCTTGTGTTTCCATAAATGGATTCTTTTTCACAATGTATCATTTTGGAGGGGTACTTTGTATCTGTAATAAACAGGAAGCCAGTAAGTTTCCATAAAAAGAAGCTAAGCACAAAAAAATAATGTAAACACAGTAGAAACAAGACTAACTTGCCACCTGCTCCTGTGATGTCAGCTGCTGGCTCTCCACCTCTCGCTCAGCTGCTGCAGACGCCCTGGCATCCTTGAGGTTCCACTGATGCGGCAAGCACACCCCTGCCGCTGAGCCACCCCCGTGCCTTTCCACTGCCTGGACTCTCTCCCCCGGGGCTATGGCAGCGCTCGCTCTGTGAATCTTTGTTGGGCTGCTGATTCTGGGCTGAGGCTGGTCCCATGCATCTGTGATGTAGTTCTGCTACTATCCCCATTTCACACAGTCTCAGAGAACTCAAGCAACCTACCCCAAGGCACCCAGCTGGTGAGTGGCAGAGCCAGGATTCGGACCTGAGCACTCTGGCTCCAAATGGAAGTGCTGGCCTCCTAACAGCACTGCTAAGTTTATAGGAGGGGCCCTGCTCTGTGCTCTCCCAGGTCAGATGAGACTTGCCCATCTGAGAGCTAGCACACAGTGTACGTGGGAGAGTCAGCTCTCAAAGCTCACGGGCACCCCGTCCTCCCAGACAGGCTGTTTACTGTGTGGTAACCCAGGTTCAAGGCTAGCCGCCCTCAACAGCCCCTATGTGTAGAGATCCCCTCCCAATCAAGGACACTCTGAATATTCCCAGGGTTCAACATTGTCTGAATTCTATTGTTACCTCCCTTGTTGCTATTTCTGGCTGTCACCTCTGGTTTCGGTCACTGGCTTGTCCGTCTCTTTTCTCCACTTTCTGGTCGGCTGGTTCTGCAGGCTGCGGCCAGCTGGCTTTGGAGCAGAATGCGAGGTAGAAGCCGCTGAGCTCAGAGGGAGCCTCAGGGAACTGAGAGCCATGCACATGTTTAGGACAAGGGACATGAAGGAAAGAACTTCAGCTTGGCTGTCTGGAGACCCAGATGCAAATTCCAGCTTGGTTGTCACTTACTCGGTGACCTTGACTCAGCCCCATGCCTCACTGGGTCTCAGTTTTCTCATCTGTAAAGCAGGACATTATACTAGAATGGTGGTTTGCTTGAATAATTAACCACGGAAGGGGATAGTACAGTGATTAAACAAGCGTCAAGTTTGCACACTTGCTTCCTCTTTCTCCATCCCAACCCCTCATATGCACACCCATACGCACATGTACATCCATATAGACACTTTTTTGTTGAACCACCTGAAAGTAAGTTGCAGATGATTGGGGGATGGACATTGGGAAGGATATGTACTATGGTGAGTGCTGTGAATTGTGTAACCCTTATGATTCACAGACTGTACCTCTGGGGCAAATAATACATTATATGTTAATAATAATAACAAGAAGAAAGAGAAGAAAGTAAGTTGCAGATACCATGACTCTTCATCCCCATATTCTTCCACCTGCATTTTTTCCCCAAGAATATGGGCATTCTACATAAGCACAAAGGTATTATAGCACGAAGAAAATTAAAAATAATTCCATAATACTAATATGCTGTCCACATTCAGATTTCCTTTACTCCTTTACTGTGCTTTAGGTTTAACCTGGATCCAATCAAGTTTCATGCGTTATATTTGATGTAACGTCACTTCGTTTTCTTTTAATCTAGAACAGTCCTCCCAGCTTTCTCTCATGAAAAGAACAGTCTTCTGTGGAATGTCTGCTTGTTTCTTCTCGGTGCCCTTCACTTGCCTCCCATCCTCCTCTTTCTTGTCACCTGGCTGTGACCCTGAGGCTTGGTTTGATGCAGGGTGAACGCTGGGGAGAACTTCCCAGTGGTGGTGCTGGGGCCTTCTCACTGTGTCCCATCTCGGACCCTGGGACCCGCTTGTCCCTTGGGTAGTGATCCCAGGCATGAGGGTCACTGTCACAGCTTGCCACTGCTTCATCAGTCTTTGTACCTGCCTTTTCCTACAGTTGTTGGGGTTTTTTGTTGTTGTTGTTGTTTTTTTAAGAAGACAAAACAGGGGCGCCTGGGTGGCTCAGTCAGTTAAGTGTCCAACTCCTGATTTCAGGTCAGTTCATGATCTCGGGGTTGTGGAATCGAGCCCTGCATCGGGCCCCATGCTCAGCACGGGGTCTGCTTGTCCCTCTGTTCGCTCGCTCATTCTCTCTCTCAAATAAATAAAATCTTTTTTAAAAAGAAAACAGTTCACATTACCTATTAAACAGGAAAATGTCAAAATTGGCTTTTCTGTAACAGCTGAATGTAGAGTGTATAAATCTTAGCTATAGTAAACATGAACTTGATATACTATACTGAAGACAATGATGTAAGCTCAATTTTTTTTAACTTAATGTTTCTTCTTTGTCGTATGCCACGCACAAATGAAGAGTAACAGGAATCATTGCCCGGGTTCATGCAGTTACCAAGCCCGTAAAGGGACTTATGAGCTTAGGGGCTGGGGGTTGATGCCTCGATGCCCCTTGGGTTCCCGGTGAGCTCCAGCATGCATGGTTTCTGCGACCATGAGCCAGCAGGAGGTAGGAGTCAGGGCCTTTCCTTCCCCAGTGAGGACATCACCGACTACCCCCAAGCCCAGGGAGGGACCAGTTTTGTGAGCGGTGGGATCCCGAGAAATGAGCACACCCAGAGGGTCCTGGTCAGGGTTGGGGAGGAAGGCAATGCTCGAGGGACGGGAAGGTCGTTGGACTAAGAACATCCTGCTCCTCTGACTCATTGTGGAAATGAGCCTCCATTCCCCACCTGCAGAATGGGAACGGTTGTTCCTCCCTCACAGAGTGGTCGTGAGAGTCAGAGAAGACCTCGGATGTGAAAGTACGGACTCCGTGTCCCCCTGAAGCATAGACACGGGGAGGGGAACAGTGTAGGGTTCGAGAACATGGTGACACGTGATATCAGCTTGCGTGTGGAGGGAGGTAATTCCTCTTCAAGCTCCATCAATCTCTTGGATTTCTTTAAGGAGAAAGTCTCCATTTGGGACTGTCCTGTCTTTAACACCTCTCTGATGCAAGATGATGTCTCTCCCCCAGAGACAGCTGCCTCTGCAGGAGGCACGACATCAAGCAGAACTTCCCCAGGCCATTCCTTGTCCTGGTTATTTCTGTCTGCTGTTATTTCTGTTTTCCCCTTACAGCAAGTGACACTGGCTTCCCAATTACAGCAAGTGACACAGTGCACTCTTAGAAGACATGTGTGTGAGTTAAAAACAAAGGAATGATGGGCCCAGGTTCTTTGCAAGTGGAGATGAAAATGCTCTAAACTCATAGTGATCCTCTCACAACTCTGTACATGTGCTAAAAATCATTGAATTGAAAAAAAAAAACTTTTTAAAAAGGAGGTCCATTTAAAGAAACCCATTAAATAAATAATGGTATAAAACACAGGTAAATATATACAAATTGTGAAGGTAGAGCTTGAGTGATTGGAGTCTGGGAAGCAGAGCAAGTGGACCTGCTCACCCCACCCCACTGAAAGGGAAGAAGCAGGTTGGTCTCTGAGGTTAAACAGAAAGTTCACTTGGGCCCTGGAACCTGGGATTCTGCCTCTGGGTCTCATAGAACTTTCATGCCAGAAGAATCTTTATGGATGATCTTACAAACCCCTCCAGTGACAGATGGAGAAACTGAGGCCCAGGTGTATGGAAGATTATCCAGCAGGACCTAGACTGAGGTGCGGCTGGAGCCCAGGTCTGGCACCATTGCCCCACTGCCCATGACATGCTCCCTCTCCTTCTCTGGGAGCCTGGGGGACAAGACCAGCAGCTGTCTGCATCCAACTTAACCTCCCACCCCCTCAAATTTCTCCAGCCTACCTTGTCCTCCTGTCTACGGGACAATCCTGCAAACTCTAATCCCATTCCTACCTTGGGAGCATCAAGAGAAGCCTCAAAGCCACATCCTTCCTCCCTCAAACACCTTCAGTGACTCCCTGTGCTCAAGCAGGTCATGGAGGCGTGAGAGCATTGTGCTCGTCCCTCCATCCTTCCTTCTTTCCTTCCTTCCTTCCTTCCTTCAGCAGGTGACAATGGATCCGCACTGTGCTGTGTCAGAAGCAGATCCTCATGAGTAATGGCCAGAGTACAGCCCCCAGCCTCCCGGACTCTGGGCTCCAGTGGGGGAGACAGGCACTAGGGGTCACACTAATAAATGTGTAACTGGGGCAAGTGCTGTGAGGACTGATGGGGACCTGATCCTGAATGGGGGGGGGGGGGCAGAGAAGGAGTCAGTCCCTCCTCTGGAGGTCATCTTATGGAGGCCTGAAGGCTGCCTAGCACTGACCTGGGGAAGTGCATGCGGAGGCCTGGGGCACCGGGTCTGAGCTGACCACAACTCTCCCCAGGCCACTGCCTTTAGCCGCCTGCTCAGCTTAGCTGTCCCCGCCCTACCCGCACAGCCACCCCCTCCTCCCTCCCTCCCCACTGCCTTCCCAGCACTCCTGCTGCCTTGCATGCATTCTGTAGCAAAGGGCCCACTACCTGCCAGGCCCCTGCGGGAGCTGGATGCTATGATCCCTCGGCACTCAGCCAGAGAGAGTCAGAACGTGGGAGACACACAAGAGACTAATGGCAAGGAATTGGCTTTGGCGATTACGGGGGCTGGGCGGGCAAGCACACAGTTGGGGGAGCAGGCTACTGGGTAGACCACAATGGGGCCCTGGGGCACTGTTGTTCGATGATGTTCGCAGCTGCCATCCCACGGCTGGAGCTTCTCCCCCATGAGGGAAGCTTCCCTTCTGTGCTTCAAGCCTTGCACTGACCGAATCGGGCCCACCCAGACCATCTGGGACCCTCTCCCTTACTTACAGTCCACGGACTATGGGTTCAATCCCAGCTACGAAACCCCTCCCCAGCAACACCTGGACTGGTGTCTGAGTAACTGGGAACTTGCAGCGGAGGTGAAAAGGCCCTCCTGCGGGCTGGCTGTGGCCAGTGAAAGTAAACCTGGGACCGCACAGTGACCCCGGGACCCCCAGGGCAGGTGTCCTGGGAACGGGGGGGGGGGGGGGGGGGGGGGGGGGGGGGGGGGGCCGGGGCAGTCAGGGAAGTGCTGCAGGAGGTCAGTCAGTCTGTCTGTCTGCCTGCGCTGGGCCTTGAGGGAGGAACAGTGCTTCTGGTTGCAGGAACAGCCTGGGCGAAGGCCTGGGGTGAGGGAAACAGGAAGCAGCTATGAAATTACAAATGGAATTTCCAAATACAGGAAGCCCCCTCCACACAGGGGTCAGCACCCACGGTCAGCAGGTAAGAGAAAAAATCATTGCTTCAGACTGAATGTCTGTGTCCCCCACTCTTCTAGCCACACACGCCAAGATTCCTATGTTGAAACCTTGATCCTCAGTGTGGGGGTGTTAGGAGGTGGGGCCTTTGGAAGGAAATTAAGCCCCAAGGGTAGGGTCCTCGGGAATGGGATCGGCACCCTTGAAAGAGGCAGGGGAGCGCTCCCTCCTGTTTCCACTGCCTGCCACGATAAGATTCCATGAGAAGCAGCCACTGGCAGGCCAGGAAGGGGACCCTCCCCAGAACCTGACCACCCCAGCAGCCGGCCCCCGGACGTCAGCCTCCAGAGTTGTGAGAGATAAATGTTTGCTGTGGAACCACCCACCCTGAACAGACGAAGACAGCCTAGTCAAGGGGTCAAAGACACGGAAGCAGTTGTCCTTGAAAATCCCTTAAATTACCCAAAAAGTTCAATAATACAGAACAGACTAACAGAGGGGATAGCACGTTCCATCCCCTGGAGACCCACTCCGGGGCATCTGCTCACGGAGAAGGGAATGGGAGCCCCCAGCTACTGAAAGCCTAACTTTCCTCTCCCCCAACTCTTGAAGCAGGGCAGAGTGACCCTGAGGAGGTTAAATGTCACACTGGGGGGTCTGCTGTGGGTTGGTATGACAGCCAGGAAGGCGACACCAGGGTGGGAGGGCAGGTCTGAGGTCTGACTTGGATCGGAACCACCTGGGAGACTTTAAAATCCACAGACCTCCCCCAAGCCCTATCTTCAGTGACAGCAGGGGGGTCTCATCGGCATTGCCTGGAGACATTTGGGGTGTGGAGGCTGGGGGATGCTGCTGGACACCCACACTGCCTGGGACAGCGCCGCATCCACCAACAAGGAATCATCCGGTCCCTGAGGCCAATATCGCCAAGGTTGGGAAACCGTGCTAGTATGAGGCCTGGGCTTCCGGAGCATGCTGCCGGCCATAACGGGCCACTGATTTATGTTCTGGAAAGATCTCTCTGAGACCATATGCAAAGTCTGGAGAATTTCCCGGCCTTGGTGGGAACCAGGGGTTACACATCCAGCTCCTCAGCTCAGAAGCAAATCCCTGAGCCCCTGCGTTCGGCCCTCAGGGCTCAAGGCCTGGTGATTGGGAGCCTCTTGCCTGGTCAAACCCGCAGAAGTGGGGCGGAGCGGGGACGCGGGGTCAGGACCCTCCCCACAGTCAGTCTCCTGCCCTGCTTAGAGAGGCTGTGACTTGCCGGAGGTGGTGCAGCAGGTGTGAGGCGGAGCGGGGTCGGGCTGCCTGTGGCCCTGAGGAGGGTGAGCCCTCAGACACCGAGGGCGCCTCACTGGCCAGCAAAGCCGGGGCCAGCCCACAAGGACAGGTGGGAACCGGGAAGGTGACCGCGCGGTGCAGAGCTGAGAGAAGTGCAACGCAGGGGCCACTGGGGGCGCAGAGGAGGAAGGGACACCTGCGGGGAGCAGGAGGGGCTGGGGGCTGAAGCCTAAAACAGCAGGAAGGCAAAAAGGCCCAAGAAGAAAGAGTGTGTCTGAGCCTCTTGGGCGCCCCACCCCCACCCCGTCTCGGCCTGTCCCCGTCCCTCTCCAGCCAAAACCCGGGTTAGCAGCTCCTACTCAAGTACGGTAACTTCCTCTGAATGATTCAGGGAGAGCACAGGGAAAGGGCATGGTGGGGAGCGTTAGGGAACGTGATCAAAACAGACATGACCGACAATGACCCGGAGCTGGACCCCGACCGTGAGGAGGCTCCTCACCCCGCCTCCCCCTCTCCCCCCACCCCAGCACACTGTCCTTGGAATATGGGTTTCATGGGACCTTCCTGCCCTCAGAGGCTGCCCCAAGGCTGCAGCCTCCGTGCTGTTGAGAGCCCCTGCAAGGTGTCCGTGACCGAGCCCAGTTAGGGCTCCTGAAAACTTTTAGGGTTTGGAGGGTGGGTGTGCCGCCCAAGGCAAGGCTCATCTGTTAAGTTCCATCTGCTGGTGTTAAAACTGTCCCCCGCCAACCTGGAGGGGCTGCCTCTTCCTTGGGTCTCCCCTGCCCTTTGCCCGTGGGAAAGCTCCCCAGAGGATGGTAAACCTGCGGCTAGTAAAGCATTCTGGTTTTTGCATTTGTCTTGCGCTCAATCTGATGATAGCGAAAGCCGGGATATCGTTTATCAGTCAGGACCCGGGTTCTGCTCAGCTTCACTGGGTCACGTAGAAAGTCCAGGGGTTCATCCTGGGAATAGTTGGCAGCTGCCCACATGTCCAAGGCTGCTGCCCACCCCGGAGATGCCCCTCACACCCTTGGTGTGGGGTGGGCTTACCCCACAAGCCTCTTCCCCCTCCACTGCCCTGCAGGCTGGGGTGCTGGGGACCTGTCCCTGGGTGGCCACCGTCCCTGAACCCTCACACCACCTCCTTTGTCCCCAAACCTGCCACCTCCCCCAGGAAGGGCCACTGGGATTTCCTAGCCAGGCGCCCACTGCTCCGGCCCTCCTCCGGCCCCCTTCATCTCTACCAGGTCAAAGCTGCCCCCAGAGAACACGGAATCGTGTTGAAGGCAACACTTGAAACCCCAAGATGCTGCTACTGCCCCTGCCCTGGCTTCACTCCCTCAGAGAGAAGAGCCCGGACCTCTCTCTGGACCTCTCCGAAGACACGTCTGTCCTTTCCGGGAGGAGGACAGAATGAGGTTGCTGTCTGGAGGAGAGACGGGAACAGCACAGTCCGTCTCTCCCGCAGGTTGTCCTGCCCCATCCCCCTGGCATAAGAAGCAGTCCCGTCTGCCGCTCCCTCTCCGTGTTGACCATGGGGAAGCCCCGGTCCCTGCCTGTGGCCTTCAGACAGCCAGGTGCAGGGTCAGGGCTGCGAGGCCTGCGAAGTCTGCATTCAGTATCCCCTTTGCTCCAGTGCCACAGAGAAGAACTGAGGCCCTCGAGGGTGAGGGGACTGTGTCAGGATCCAGAGGGTGTGGGGCAGAGCGACACCATCTAGCCCCAACCCCACCTTATCCTCCCCCCACATGCTGCCCTCCCTGTGGTCAGGTCTGTCCCCTCTCGGGATCCTGTGGCCACTGCTGCTTGCTACCTGTACCACATTCTCGCTCCCATTCCAAATCCTGGAAGGACTCTTTCAGAGGAGTTCCCAGGGCCAGACCCTCGGGCTCATCTGGCGGAAGGTGGCTGAGAGGGCTCTCAGGAGAGGGAAGGGAGCAGAGGGCTCCCCAGCGGCCATATTGATCGGGGCCCCTCTCACCTGTGATTCTGGGGGACAGGAGTGGCTGCTTTCTGGAGGAGAGGGGGAAAGCCAGGGGGAGGTCTTTGCGGCCCTGGCTGTTGGAGAATCCCACCAGCCTCCTCTCCTTTCCAGAACTGTCTCCCTGTAGCCACATTGGGCATCGGTCCAGAATGTCCTGTGTCCTGTGTCTCCACTGCCCTGTCTGGTTCTCTTGCCTGGAAAGTTCCCGGGCCCACGTGCTCCTTGTGGCCTAACCCCACACAGCCTGCACACACTCCCTGTCCCCCACCGCTCACTGGCTCTCATGGTGGCCCTTTATTTTTAAGGGTCTCAAACTCACAGCCCTTCAGGAGCCAAGTAAGTGGCATAAATGGAGAAAGAAGGTTTAAGTCAAGAGGAAATGAGAAGGCTTCCCTCCTAAAGTCACTTACTTTGCAAACGATTAGGTTAAGACCTTGTCAATCAGACAAGGCCCATAAATCAAGGAGTTAGGTCCAGCCCCACAGACGCTCACCCCTTGGTCTGTGGGCGTCTTGCCTGCTGGGCCACAAGCTCCAGTGGGGTGTCCTTCACTGCCTGATAACACACAGACAATAAGAGTAACAGCGTTCGACCCACAGTGGAACTCCACTCTCACCAAATCTCAGCTGTGGTCTGGGTACAGATTAGCAGCCCCAGAGGGTGACGCAGCCTTATTGTCAGAGATCCTGAATCTCCAAACTGGTGTCTTGGTTCCCATGGGAACTCTCGGCTTCCCGTCCCCTGGGAGCTCTGCAGCGACCAGGCCAGCCTCCCTGCTCCCTGGGCATCTCCAATTGCATATGCAGTAAAATCTTTATTCTTCTCCGTCTCTGAGTTGGCATGAGCCAGGGACATGCCTGGCACCCCAGAAATGTGTTCGGGGCTGACAGCACCACACAGAACTCTGACAGTACTAACCATTCCAGCCCGTCCCTGTTATTTTACAAATGGGAAACTGAAACCCAGGGAAGGGATTAACCCACAGTATGTTAGCAGCAGAGCTGACTCGAACTTCACTATTGAACTTGAACTCATTATTGATCCCCCAACAAGCTCCTGGAGAGCAGACACTGGGGCTTATCTCTCCGTGTTTCTTCCAGAGATGGCACAGGAAGGAAATCCCAGCAAACGCCTGTTCTCTGTGAACCTTTGTCAGCATCCCTCGGGTTCCCAAAACACTCGATCTTTGTCCCTTTCCTCACGATGGACACATGGAATTTACATGGTGCCTTGTCCTGCCCTGAGATCCTCCTGGATCCTCTACCCCATTTATTAATCACCTTTGGGGGCCAATCCTTTCCTAAGAAGATTGGCCAATCTCTTCGTTTTTAAGCTGAATCTGGGTAGTTGCTGTTCCATAGGCGCTAACTGTACTGGACTTGGACCAATTGGGATTTTCCAATTAAAGTGACATCTGCTGACTTTGTCCTCTCTCTCGGCCAGTGTCTGGGGAAGCCTGAAGGAGGAAACAGCCGTGTGGCTGGGGTCTGGCTCCGGCACCCTCCCCAAAGTGGATGGGCAGAGGGGAGCCAGCAGGATCTGATTCAGCACCCACCCGGGGCCAGGAACGAGGATATCCTCCCTGCACACAGATGAGGAAGCTGAGCGTCAGAGTGGTGACATTCCTGGTCACGAGGGAGCATATTTATTGGAAAACGAGTGCAGTTCTTAGAACGCTTGCTGGCTAACTCAGGTGAGCCCTAGACCTGCTGAAAGTTGATGTCTTTGTTGGGCTGCTGCAACAGAAATGCCAGATATTGAGTGGCTCAACTTACAAACGTTTATTTCTCCCAGTTCTGGGGCTGGAAGTCCAAGATCAAGGGGCTGGCCAGTTCGATGCCTGGTAAGAGCCCTCTTCCTGGTTCATAGACTGTCTTCTCGCTATGTCCTCACATGACAGGAGGGAGGGCACCTGCTGGGACCTCTCTCAAAGGCGCTAATCCCATTCGTGAGGGCATAGCACCTCTCAAAGGCCCCACTTCCAATTACCATCACATTGGGGGTCTGGTTTCAACATGTGAATTTTGGGGAGACACAAACATTCGGCTTATGGCGCTTAGCTTCTGTGAAAATATTGGCAGAGTCCAAGCAGGACTTCAGATATGGGTGGTGCACTTGGTTGAGCAGCTGACCCTTGATTTCAGCTCAGGTCGTGATAAGGGAGTCATGAGATCGAGCCCTGTGTGGACTCCGCCCTCAGCGGGAGTCTGCTTCTCTCTCCCTCTCCCTCCACCCCTCCTCTTACTCTCACACTCTCTCTAAAATAAATAAATAAATCAATCAATAAATCTTAAAAACAACAACAACAAAAGGAAATGTTCAACATGGAAGTCACACACACTCAGGCAATGGACATTTTCCCTGTGTCAGTAACAATTACACTGTAATTACAATTACATTTCCTGGGTCAGTAACAATTACAATTATACAATGTATAGTTAAGACTAAGAATGTCAGAAGTGGCCTTGGGGCTCATTATCTGATCCAACATCTCCATTTTCCAAATGAGGAAACTGAGGCCCACAGGAAGAGTTTTGCCAAAGGCACACAGGAAGTCAGTACCTTTAGTCAAAGAAGAAGCCAGGTCCCCCCTTCTCCCAGTGGTACTGTCACCCACCTACTCCCACTGAACTCGTGGTGTGTCCCCTTCTGCCAGCTGGGACACCCACCCTCCGCCCCACACAGGCGCCACCTACAGCTCCTCCATGGTCATGGCCTGCAGAGGTGGTGAAGAAAGTCTAGGAAAATCATCTCTCCCCCCGCCCCCCCCAAAAAGACCCAGAAAGTGTGAATGTGGCAGCAAGTGAAGGAAATGGAACCGGGGTTGACCTTTGAGGGGGAAATGGTGGTGTTTGCAATGCGCTTGGTGAGACCGTGAGCTTGGGGCTCTGGATGCCTCCAGCAGGCAGAGGGGTGGGGATGCCGGCCTGATCATCACCCGCCGAGGTCCGGACATGGCCTTGAGCAGACACGAGGCTGGCAGGTGACCAGAAGACACCCGTTTATAAAAGGAAACTCCCAGCCTTTTAGAGGGGATGCAGCTGTTTCCAGGAAAGGCAGGTGGGCATCTGGGAGGCCATCTGGGGCAGGTCAACAGGACCCAAGGGCTGACTACACTTTCAAGCCTCAGGAAGGCTTAAAAGTTTGCACCTGGCAGGAAGGAGAAGCTAACACGCATGAGCCAGAAACTGCTAGTCGTTTTGAACTTAGCATATTTCATCCCATGGGATCCTCTGGGACAGATACTTCCCTCCATTTTCGAGGTGAGGAAGCAGAGGCTCAGAGGGACCAACTGACTCACTCAGGTATAGGAGCTGAGACATCCATGTGGAGGCTCACAGACGGGAGACCTCCTGAGTCCCCAGCAACGCAGCAGGGGCACCCATGCCTTCTGAGTCCGCATGTCCTCTGTTCAGTCCACTGCCCTTGCTGCCTCCCTCAGCCAAAATGGAGGACATTATAAAAAAAAAAAAAAAAAAAAAACAGAAACCCAGAACACCTCAAATTATGAGTGAGCTCAGGAGCAGAGACCCGGGAAGCCCCTGGAGTCCGAAGCCTGCAGCCCCGAGCCTTTACCTGACTGTGGGGCCCTCCACCAGTAGTCGCGGTGGCTCCTCACTGAGGGCAGAAGGGGCAAGATGGCCCCTTCTCCGCCCCAACCTGCAGCCTCCCCATGCCTAGCTGTGCCTCAAGCCACGTCGGCAACCTGCTACCTCCTCCCTGCTCCCATGTGCTGCTGCCCAGCCTTGTTGGATCCCAACCATCAGGGGGGTGCTTGCTAAATGTCACCAACACCTGGTCCTTACTGCAGCCCTGGCCTTCCAGGACAGCCTCTCTTGTGGGGGGGTGGAGGGAGCCTGGGAGTCCCAGCCTTGAGTACACCCCGACCCTGCCCTCAGGCCTCCACCCCTCCAGTTCTCTCGCCCCTGCTTTGTATCAGTCTCACTCCTTTGACCATGAACCCAACACAGCCCCGCCCTCGTCCCCCAGCCCCGGGCACTGACTTCAGTATATTATAGTGAGTGTGTGTGTGTGTGTGTGTGTGTGAACTGTTCAACGTGCACTATTTCATTTATACAGATGGCATTCTGACATCTCGTTCCGTTTCTGACTTTTATTTCCTCCCCAGCCCTGTTTCAGATGTGTACCTAACCCCATCGCTCTGTATAGACATGTAGTCTTTTGCCTTTATCTGCTACAATGACACATTCACCACGTGTTACTAATGACCTGTCCTGGCCATGATACTTTACTTTTCAGTTGGAGGACCTGGGACCCAGGAATGGGGATCTGCTCGGGAATGTTTTGCCTCCTCCTCGGATGCCTATGTGTGTGTCCAGATGCTCCATGGAGAGGATGTCTGAGACGGCAGGCTCCAGGACCCCAGCTCCAACTCCCTCCAGCAAGCGGGAGGCAGCCCAGCCCAGAGCCCAACTGCCCTCAGAAGGCTGCTCATTGGTGGTGACAAGCTGGGAGCGGCAGGCAGTGATATCCCCTGTCTCCAGGACCCCAGGGGTACCGTGGCGGAGCCCAGAGGAGCCCTCCCTGCCTCCCCAGGCCCTGGAGACTGCGCACCCAAGCAGGGAGGACCACTTCTTCTAGGAACAGCCAACCACCTTGGGAGTAAGTGGACCACTCCGGCCCCACAGGCCCTCCTCCCTCCAAGGTAGATCTGAAACAGCCACCACCAATCCCAGCAGCTACGGAGTGGGCAGGATTTATAGGGCCAAAGGCATATCCCAGTAGGAAAGTTAAAACAGTGGGAAAACAAGACAGATCTGCAGAGCTGTCCCTGCATAGCCTCCAGCTCGGAAAAAAAGGAAAGTCTGGAGCCGCCACCACATCCTGGAGGGTGGCTGCTGAACCCGGAGTGAGCAGGGTGACCTCCTCCTCTGGCCACTCTGGGGTAAGAAGTCAGCTTCCAGAGCACCTGGGTGGCTCAGTGGGTTAAGCCTCTACCTTGGGCTCAGGCCATGATCTCAGGGTCCTGGGATCCAGCCCCACATCAGGATCTCTGCTCAGCAGGGAGCCTGCTTCCTCCTCTCTCTCTCTCTGCTTGCCTCTGCCTATTTGTGATCTCTGTCAAATAAATAAATAAAATATTTTTAAAAGAAGAAGAAGAAGAAGTCAGCTTCCCTCTGGTTCCCCTTGACTTTCCTTTTCTGATGTCCCACACCTGCCTGTGGCTCTTGCTACCACACCTGAGTGGGTCTTGGTCTGAGGCAGGCAAGCATGAGCCGAGGCCAACTGTTGGGCATGGATGTTAGAGTAGCAGCTGAGCCAGACATTTGAATCCCAAATTGTGTGGTCACTAGTGGGGGCTCACTTACGTTGTTGGCAATGGGCAGCGAAGGACAGAGAGAGCAGAGGGAGCCTGGGAGAAGCTACCCCTCTTGGGTGATACTCAGAGACTCAGCATGTTGGAAGGCAAGGTCACAGTGCTACTCTCAGGGTCAAAGAAGCCCAAGGAGGGAGCCAGTGACAGCTTGGAACAAAGGACCACAAATGCGGGACCATCAGCCAAGGCTGAGTCACCCCAGCATTCTGGAAGGAGAGGCTGAAACCAGCAGCATGCTCACACCGATGCCATACAGAGCAAGCAAGGAGCACAGACTTTCTGCTTGGGCTCACACGAGCTCGGAGGCCAGCTCGGAGACCTCAGGCAAGGGACTAGCGCTGCTGAGCCTGGCTTCCTGTCTGCATCACAGTGACAAGGGTGCCAGCCTCCCGGGCTTCTGATAGCTTCACGATTGGATACATAGACTGCTTAGCACACTCGGAGCCTGGCACGTGGGAGGTGACCAAGCATGCTAACTGATGATATCTCATGAAGGAGGACCTGGTGGATGCCCAAGATGGTCCTAACCCAAGGCTTCAAGAGTTCTGCAAAGCAGTGGTGCCCAGTTGGGGGTGGCAGGCCCTGGGTCTTGCCTCTCACTGGCTTCGGTGATCTTGGCAAGGCATTCCCTCTCTCCAGGGCCACGCCAGCAGGTGGAAGAGGTTTGTCTGAAATCCCTTTGGGCAGTGACACGTGGACAGGGATTTGCTCAGCTCTACCATTTGAGTGGCTCAGAGAGTCCTTGCGGGGATCCCTGGGGCTTCAGCTCACCCCCACTCACGCCCCACAGGCCCTATAGATCCTTATTGGTTTGCCGCATATCAGCAGCGGGGGTATCCTGGCTGCTGCCCCAAATTGTGTGGAGTTTCCCACTGGTACCTGCTGGTACCTGCTGGCCAGTGGAGTGCTGGTGAGTACCCCAGAGACCCTGCCCGGTGTTGGCCAGAGGCAGGCTTTCTGTGGAACCTGGAGGAAGGCTACGGGGGGACCTGGGAGCTCTGCATCCTCCCTAAGCCCTTGGGGAAGAGTTTGAGTCTGAAAGGGGGGGTGTGGGTGCAGGATGTGGATCGTCCTGAGCTCTAGGGAATGCTCTCATTCCCCCCCACTTCACTTCACTGCACTTCTGGGAGCTGGGCTGCAGGCTGGTCAGCCGGAGGCTGCAGCTGCTTCCCTGCATGTGGGGCGAGGGAGGATGGGAGCCGCGGAGAAGGGCCCCTACCCCAGTAGGTTTAGCCCAAGGAAGAAGAAAGACAAGGTTCCGGGGGTGGGGGGGTGGGGGCCCCACATTTGGTATACAGGTCAAGAAAGAGAGCCCCTGCTGTGGAAACCACCCCCCATGACTTCAAGTCAGCCAGACATCTGCTTTCTAGACCCAGATCTACCACTTCCCAGCCCCATGACTTAGGCAGAGACAAGGGAAGAAGCTGCCCAAGTCTCCTCATCTTTGTATTAGGAGGCTGGTCCTTCCTGAAAATGTGGTTTCCGGATGGGGGCGCTGCATCCCCAAGGAACCTGTTAGAAATGCAGAGTCTCAGCCGCACCCAGATGAACCAAATCAGTCTGCCTTTTAACAAGCGCCTAAGCTACTTGTGTGCTCCGGTCGCTTAAGAAGTAGTGGACAAGGTACCTAGGAGTCGTTAGTGGTCACCTTCTAGAATTCTGTCCTATAAGCTCTGCAGAGCCCAGCGGGAGACCGCGTGCCCTTCTCTGTTGCCGTAACCCTGTCCCTCCCTGTTCATTGGCCACCTTGTGATGAGCCATAGCTGTCCACCCTCAGGGTCCTTCACAGATGGCGAACTCCCCAGGGAACCTGACAGCACAAGGGTTTTACAGAGAGACAGAGCCGCCCCAGGTTCTCGGGGGCCATGAGTCCTCCTGCCCTCTCTCTAGTTCTTCATTACAGGAGTGGCCACCCTGATGGCCTTGGCCAGCTGCACGATTCCCAGGGTGAGTTTCGCAGCCTCTACCTCTACCTCCAGGCACAACTCATCCTGGAAAACATCGAAAGCAGGCAGATGCTCGAGGGAGCCTTTGTATGAGGTGGTGGGGAGGGCGGCTGTCAAAGCTGCCTGCCTTCTGTGAACACCTGACCACCCACCGGTGCCTGTCGGGGAAACGTGCCAGTCCCCACACCAGCCACCACGTTGCCCCTGCTGGGACAGGGGGAATACAGACCCATCTGGCCAGGGCTTTGCAGATCTCTTCCCTGAGTAGCTCCAGAGCCGTGATTTTGAATCTAGGGCACTGGGATGGGGCACTCATTCCCTAGGGCTGCTGGAATGGAATAGCACAGGCTGGGGGGCTTAAAACACAACAGAAATTCATAACCTGCCAAACCCAGTGATCAGACACCCCAAATCTAGGTGGTGGCAGGCTCACATTCTCTCTGAGGCTCTGGGGGAGAATCCTTCCTTGCATCTCCTGAGTTCCTAGGGTGCCTGGCACTCCCTGACATTCCTTGGCTTGTGACAGCTGTACTTCCCCTCTGCCTCCTTCACAGGGGCAGGACACCAGACACCAGACCCAGGGTCTCCTCCTTGCCCATGAAGACACTAGCTGTATTGGACTAAGGGCTCACCTTCAATGCATATGACCTCAGTTTAACCTAATTGCATCCGCAAAGACCCTATTTACAAATAGGTCCCCATCACATCCATAGGAATTTGACCTGTCTTTTTGGAGGGCACAAAGCCACAACAGATGGCAGGTAGCTTTTAGAGTGATGCCAACCGTGGTGGATTATGAGGATGAATTAGTGCTGCCTGCCATGGCACAGGACAGAGGGGCCATACATGGGCCACAGGCACCAAGGGGTCCTCTGGCTCTTAAGGCTGGCTTAGCCTCTAGGGCCACCAAAAGCTCCTGGTGTCCGTGCCCCATGGGGTTCCATAGTCGGAGCAGAGATGTCTTTCTCACCTCTAGTGATCCGTCCTAGTCCCCCCGGGGCAGGTCAACAGTTCTCCCCAGATCAAAAGCCCATGAAGGAACCCTGTGATGTATGGCACGTGAGGCCAGCCCCCTCCCCTGCGGGCTGGGTGGTGACTGCTGCTCTGATCTCCCCAAGCACGTAAAGGTCAGCACAGGGTTGAACCTGGTCAGCTTGCTGGCTGCCAGCCTTGGGATATGCGCCTTTGTGGTGGAGCTGACAGCCGGCAGCACGTACACCCAGGTGAGAGCCTCCGCCCCAAAAGGTAGAGGCAGAGAACAGGCACCTGCCCTTTTGTGTCCCACTGCATCCTGGAAGCCACTCCCCAGAGATATCTTATCACTTCCCACTTACCAAAGGCGGAACCGGGGGATGGGATTAATTGCTTTATCCCAGTTATATACCTACGGAGCCCGTGAGGCAGAACTCCACCCAGATCTGTCCGCTCCAGGCTTTACCCAGGTAACAGTTTCACCAGTGAGTGTCACCTTCTCCTGATTGGGGTCCAGGGCTGATCTGTAGGACATCCCACAAATGCACTGTGCAGTCACCACCATGAACCGCCATGTGGCAAGCACAGCGGGTGGGAACCCTGGTTGGAGTCCCGTCTGCTTATGTCCTAGGAAAGGACCAGGAAGGACCAGGCCACTCTTCACAGTGGGGTCCAACATACGACCTGGGCACAGGAGAGCAGAAACACATAGTCCGCTGCTGCCCTATCCTGACCTCACCCCCCGCTGTGAGACTACACCCCTTCCTGCCAGTGACCTCAAGTGTACCTGAATTTTCACATGGCCCCAACCTTGCCTCCCTTGCCAGGAGAGTACAAGTTGTTCCTCCTACCCCCTGCCCCAGGCCCTTGTGCCTTGTTTCTACTTTCCCCTCTCTCCTCCGTCCTTCCCATCTTCCTAAGTTCTGAGACCCCCCCAGCTCTGTCTGACGGGCTCTCCCTCTCTCTCCTTTCACAGCCAAGATTCTCCCACTGTCTACACCTCCTCACCTCCTATCATCTCCCCAGCTCTGGTGTGGAGGTCACCAGCGATCTAAGGCCAGATACACTGGGGACACTCTTCTCTGTATTTGCTTACTTGGCCTCTCTATACTTTTTGCTGTGGGAAGTCTGTGTGGCTGAGCACGTGGGGTCTGGAAACAGACAGCTTTAACTGACCAGCTGTGTGGCTTTGGTTTTCTTTCTTTCTCTTTCTTTTTCTCTTTCTTTCTCTTTCTCCCTCTTTCTCTTTCTCTCCGTCTATCTTTTTCTCTTTATTTCTCTTTCCTTCTTTCTCTTTCCTTCTTTCCTTCCTTTTTTTGACTTTTTGATCACTTTACTTTTTTTCTTTCAAAGTTGTATTTAAATTCTACTTAGTTAACATATAGTGTCATCTCAGTTTCTGGAGTAGAATTTAGTGATTCGTCACTCACATATAATACTTGATGCTCGTAATAACAAGTATGTGGCTCTGTTTTTCTGACCCTCTCTTTCATCCTAAGATGAAAGTAGCGGCTAATAATGGCACCTACCCAAGAAAGTGATTGGGATTTAAATGAATATATAGCAGGTGCTCAGTGGATGGCTGATGACTGGCCCTTCCTCGGAAGCTTCTCTTCCTGTACCCATCCCCATACCAATCTTCAGCCCAGTACGTGGTGTGTTTTCCTGGTCAGATCTGCTGACTGACTCCCAGAGGTACAGACTGAGGGGCTTCCTGCTGCTAGTTTCCCAGGTGCCCCAGAAGAGTTTCTTGGTGCTGCTGCTGCTTTCCTCTGTCCTGGAGCTGGACATCACTTCCTTGACCACCTTCCTGGGCTTCAGAGCCACCTTTGGCTACACGTGGCCAGCGAGATCTCCATAAGACAGGACCAGAGCACCTTCACCCTGTCCCCAGAGCCTGGATGGGGCAAGCAAAGGGAGAAGGGACAACACGAGCACTGGGGTTGGGGGGAGGGGACAGAATCCTCTCTCAGTGTGCAGTGGCCAGATGAGCCCCACTGACTCTATATGGGGTTGGGGAGGCTCCTGTGCAATGGCCAGGGTGAGCACCTTGGGATCTACACTGGGGGTCTCTGTACAAGGCCAGGTGGGCCCCTCTGGTCTACACTGGGGGGCAGGGTTCCATGTGAGGCCAGGGTGAGCCCCACTGGTCTACACTGGGGGGGGGGGGCTCTGTGCAAGGCTAGGGCTAGCCCCTCTGGATATACACTGGGAGGCTCTGCACAAGGTCAGGGTGAGCCTCACTCATCTTCACTGGGAGTTGCTCCTGTGCAGTGGCTGTCAGGAACCCCACTGGTCTACACTAGGGGGCTCTGTGCAATGGTCAGGGTGAGCGCTGCTGGTTTACACTGGGGGGCTCTGTGCAAGTCCAGGGTGAGCCCCACTGGTCTACACTGGGGGCTCTGGGCAATGGCCAGGATGAGCCCCTCTGGGTCTATGCGGTCGGGGGCGGGGGGGACTGCTCTGGGGATTCCTCCAGGGTGATGCCTCCAGGCCCTGGATGCCTTCTGAAAAGGAATCTGTGCCGTAGAGGATGGCTCCAACAGCTCAGTGCCCCAGCCTTCATGACTGGCCTCCAGGGGGCAGGAAAGGGATTGTGATGCCCATGCCACAGAGGAGTGGGAGAAGAGAGTCTGAGGTCCCAGCCAGCTCTAGAATCCAGATATGACTGCTGGGCAACCTTCTTTCCAGGGGCTGCCATGGCTAGGAGCAGAACTCTGCCCAAGCAAATGGTTGGGGCCCAGCAACTGTGGCCTGGCCTGCGGGGGGCGGGGGGTGGGGGTGGGGGTCAAAGGGGAGTGCGCTTGGAAGGATCTGAAAGGATCATGGGATCGCAGGGGCTTCAGGGCAAACTGGAGGCGATTAGCCTAGCTCTTCCTTCCTCTCCCGACTGCAGTACCTGGACTCAGCCGAGGACGTGCCCGTGGCTTTAGCAGCCCCTCCTGAAAGCCCAGCCCAGCAGGTGCAGCAGCCCCCAGCCATTGCCTGAGCCCAGAGCCCCTGCTGTTCCTGGGAGCTGAGCTCAGCATGGCCCTCAAGGACTCTTCGCCCGCGCCCGGCCTCTCCGAGGCTCCGCTGTCTCTCCATTCCTGTCTCTGTGAGGTTGGGCTTCCCAGCTCCAGAAATCACTCCCCCAGTTACACATGCACGCACGCACACACACACACACACACCTGCGCGCGCGCGCACACACTGGCATGGAGACAGGCCTGCCCTTTGTATCTTGGAAACATCCCCCAACCTTGCTGCTTTGTTATCAATAAAAGGTTGACATTCAGCTGGAGTCACATCTGTCTGGATGTAGTGACTGAAGTTTCATCTCTTGTCCCTGTGTGGGTGTCTGGGGACCCTGGGCATCGTGTCCACAGCCACAGATAGACAAGCAGGCACGATTATCTGCCCACTCCTCACTTAACCCGATTTTGTTTCTCTGGCCCCTGCTGCTAAATGAAAAGCCATTAAATAAAAATATTTTTTGTGAACATGAGTGGGAAATGTAGGATACATACCATCCATCCCCACCCCAGGATACCAGGCAAGTTTCAGAAAAACGCCCTGTTAAGACAATCTATAGGTAGCAAGTCCTGTGTGTAAATACACTTGTTAAAAAAAAAAAAAAGTGTAATTGTTTCATAATACCTCCCAAGGAAGAAAAGAGTTTCAGATGGATGGTGAGTGGAAAAGGAGAGAAGTCCCTCCTGAGATTTCTTCTTCAACATCTTTACTGATTTCATGTGATTAGGGAAGCTTGGTGAGTCTAAAATCTGACAGGGTAGGGCCAGTGGGCTGGAGACTTAGGAGGAGTTGCAGTTCTGGTCCAATCTGCCAGCAGATTGCCCTCTCGCTGGAGGAAAGTCAGTCTTTGTTCTGTTCAGGCCTTCAACTGACTGGATGAGGCCCACCCACATTACAGAGGGCAATCTATTGATTATCAACCTCTTCCCCAAAAACCCTTCCAAAGAAACATTCAGAAAAATTTTTGACCAACTATCTGGGCACTGTGGCTCAGCCAAGTTGACACATTAAATTAATCATCACAGTACCCACTTATCCCAGGCAAGGCATCCTACTTCCTATGGTGCTATATCCCGCTCTCCACAGAAGAAGCCAGTAGATGTCTTGGGAGGGGTAATCTGTGTTCTCTGACCGATTGCTTGAGAAGAACCCTTGTGGAGCAAATTCTCATGGACAAAATGTATGAGCACCCGCTCTGTGCCAGACCCCCATGCAGGTGCTTGGGAGACAGGGAGGGCCAGGCAGGGTAGTCTCCCCCAACAGAGCCTGGCATCTAGCTGAGACCACCAGGAACTCAGCCACTTCCAGCACTCGGGGGATTCCAGCATGGAACAGGAGCACAGAGGAAGGGACATTGAAGCTGGCTTCTAGGGAAGGACTAGAAGCCCCCCAGGCAAAGGGAAATGGGGGGTCCTTCAGAAGGAGAGAAACACATGCTGAGGGCTTGCTGGAGATCACATAGTCAAAGCAGAGGGCAACATGGGAGAGCTTTTGCCCTAAATACTCCCACCCCAAATCCTTCCATAGAACAGAGCCTAAGTTTGTTCAGCTCACCTGGTTTGCATCTGAAAACAGTGTGAGGAAAAGAGCATGTGTCTGATGTCAGGGATTCTGATGGACCCAGTGATGTCATCCATAAGGTTAGCAGCATCCTGCCCCAGCAATGATGGGGTGCCAAGTCTCCATCCCTGGTCTCTACCCACATAGCTGAGTCCTTCCTCCCAACACACGGCGACACAGGAGCCAATCTGAACCCCATTCACACTAGAGGAAACCAAGTCCTGGGGAGTCACACAGCCTGGGAGCACAGAGCTGAAACCGTTGGACCCCACAGCCAGTTACATTAACGTTCAGTGTATCTTTGATTCCAAATGACCCAAACCTGGTGGCGAACAGGCTTGAACCAGGTGCCTCACACTGGCAGAGAAAGTAGTGTTGAGCTGTTGATAGACATTCAGAAGAGCATTGCTTCCTGGTGCCCACCTCTGTCACGTGACAACAGGTCACATAATGTGTGCCCCAATACCTGGGAGATGCCAAGGTAGAGGGACCACGTGTCCTTGGGACATGTCTAGCTTACACCTGTCTTCCTGGTGTCCTACTGAGACAAAGGCTCTCATTTGGATGATAAGTTATCAGCTCACAGTAGCTCATGGGGAACTTGCTCTTCACGTTCAGAAAGCCCCAAGGACATAGGACGAGAGGCCACCAGGAGGTGGTGTGCCTCAAGCACTGAGCTTGGTCGGCCACGGAGGTTGTTGGTCCCAGTGGATCAGCACTCCTCAAGGCTGCACTCCAAAAGATACTTATTTGCAGAAAGGAACAGAATTGGTCAAAGAAGGAACAGCCAGCCAAAGAAGGAACAGACCACAGGACAGAGACACCTGGTGCCTTCCTGAGCTCTCCCAGGACTTGCCCTGGGACCCACTTCTCCAGGTGTGCTCACCTTGACCACAGCACTAATCATGGCCTCTGGGAGGTTCTAAACTTATCCCCCATATTTTATTAGGCTTACCAACAGGACAATGTGACCTGGCTGAGACTGTCCTTTCTGCAGTGTGGACAGAAACCCTTGGCATGCTTCAAATTAATAATCTTCCAGTATTTGTTTAATGTTAACCTAGGATGGGAAGAAATAGTCTTCCCATAAATAAAAATGGAGTCGTATTTCATGCAGCAAACAGAAGTCTAGTTTCTTCAGAATGGTCTTTCCTCTCCCCATTCTCCTCTCGGGCATGTAATACAGAACCCGCGAGCCTCACTCAGTCGCCAACAGCAGAGTGACTTGGTGGGGGAGCAAACAAGTCTCTCTCGAAAGAGAGTTATCCCCTGTGTTCAGGTGGTCATGGTTTACGCTCATATGTTCTTCTCTCTGTAGGTTCTTTTGCAACCAAACGACTGTTTAGGAAACATTTAAAGGCTTGCAGCTATGATCTTGGTACACAGCCCTTTGTTTTACGTTAGTTGGTTTCAGAACCTTGGCTGACCAGCAATGCCCACCCCAGGGACGGCCAGATGGGCCAGTGGACACAGCAACTTGCAATGCACATCACAAAACTACCTGCCAGCACCTCCCCCAGGACATGTGCCAGTGCTAGGGAGGAGAAGGTTTTCTTTCTATTTAAGGATATTACCTACGTAAGTACTTACTCAACTGTTTAAGAGTATTTTAACAAAAGAGACACTAATTTCCTTTCCACCAGCTCTGTGAGAATCTGCAGTTAACAGGCAGAGTCAACAGGCAGATTTCTGATAAATCCCTATGGGGTTTCAGCGTTCCTCTGAGCGCCTGGGAAAGCTGCCCGCCTGGACCTGCCTCCTCCAAGAAGTCCTCCTTGATATTCCCTCATCCTCAGGAAACTCAGCTGCTGAAACCCAATCGGTTTTATGCCTGGGCCTCACTAGCCTCCCTGAGTTGGCTACCTCAGAGGCTTCAGCTGGACTCAGCATGGCACTCAATGCTGTCTAGAGGACAGTGTCCCCATCTTACACTTTTTTGTGGACCCATGACACCCAGAACGTGCCAGGCAACAAAGTTTGCTTGAATCAACTGTTATTTGTTGACCAAATCTATATTCCCTTAGAGAATGTCTAGAAACATCTTGAACAAACTCCTTAGTATACACCTAAAGGCCCCCTACTGCTCATATACATTTAACGATTTTTTTTAATTTCGAGAAAATGTTGGGACTCTTACCTATTCTTAACTATTAATTCTTGATGCTGTTAACCATTCTCTATTCTCCTCTCTTCTCTATCCTAGTCTCTACTATGATCCTCAAGAAATTCCCATTGCAGTGGGAGCTAGACAGTGTCCAGAAAATAATGTTACATTATCATAACAACTAGCCTGTGGAAAATTAACAAAATTCTCCTGAGGAATCATTATCAAAAACTGTGCCCACTTGATGTTTATTTTCGTTAACTCATTCATTCAATAATTATTTATTGGGCAACTACGAATTACCACATATTAGTCTGAACTCTGGGAATACAGTAACGAACACAACAGATCCCCTCCAGAGGGCATGAACATTCTAGCCAATGGGAAATAATAAACAAGGAAGCAAGTAAAATATATTAATTTATTGTAACTAAAGAACAAGGAAGGGCTTGTCCATCCAATCTGCCTCCAATGAAGTCATGAGGCTAACGGGCTGCCATCCCCGCCAATCACATCTGCTCCAAGAGAGGATGCAGTAAAGGCCACGAGACTTTCCCACTTGAGACAGACACCTGAATGTAAGCCAACACCTTCCGTTCCAGTTATCACTGCTTCGTAACACACAACCCCAACCCTCAGTGATGCAAAACATCTACCTTATGATACTCACAGGTCCTGCGGTGAAGAACTTGGACAGAGCAAAGCAGGCAGAGTTGTTTCTGCTCCATGGTTTTGGGAACCCCTGCTGGGAAGATGCAAAGTTGAGAGTGACCTGACAGATGGGGGCTAGAAGCATCTGGAGGCATCTTGGCTCATGCCTGGAAGATAATATGGTTGTCCACTGGGACCTGAGCTGCTCTGTCAGCTGGAACATCTTCCCTGGGCTCTTCATGTGGTTTCTGCACACGGCCACATAGGCTTCCTAGCAAGACGGCAGTTGAGGTCCAAGAGGGAGTGTGCCATGAAAACCAAGAGGAAGTGCATGACCGTCTTATCATCCGGTCTCAGAAGTCCCACAGCAACAGTTCTGCCATTCTCTTTTGGCCAAGGCAATCACGGAGGTCTTTCCAGGTTTGGATGCAGGAGAGATGTAGACCCTCCTCCTCAGGGGATGGGGTATCAAGGTCGCATTGGAAGAAGACTATGTGGATAGCAGACCCTGTTGCAGGCAACTTTAGAAAATGTGACCATCTACCCCTTTCTGTGTCTAATCTCAAAACAACAACAACAACAACAAAAAAGCCAGGTATCTAGATCTGCCCAGAGTCATCTTGCAGGTAGAGGGCTGAAACCACTCAGGCAGAGTGATAATATCTGAGTGTTGTGTAAGATTTTATTTTGAATGGAAAGTAAAAGGGCAGCAGAGTAACTCTTTATGGATCAGCTTCTACTCTGTCTGGAAGGCACATGCTTCCTTAATGACCTGAAATTTCTGTCTTGGGGCTTATTCTTGATGTAAGTCAAGTGGCAAAAACAGAGGCAGGGAGGTGTGGGGACAGAGTCCTGCCTTCAAATCCTCTCTCTGCCTTTTGCCAACTGCCTGTTCCTGTACAGTTTCCTTCTCTGAAAACCAGGGAGGGAGGAGCAACTTCCGCAGGGATTGCCGTGAGGATTAAATGAGATAATCCTAGCACACGCATGTCCCTGGTGCTTGGTAGCCACTTAGGACAGAAGCGCTACCATCTATCTGAACTTCCAGGGAAATTGCTATGGTTTTGCGTATCCACTGCAATAAGATATCTTCTTCTCATCAACGTCGCCACAATTTTTATGTCCTTAAAATTGACCATAAATGCTATGCTTTTAAGATCTGTAAACAGATGAAGGGTCTTTTGGGGGGAACAGATCTGTTTGTTTCCACAGTGGTCCTTAGGTAGAGCAAGCCTTGGGATGTGAGACCCAGAAAAATCAGCCTGGCTGATCCAGGGGAGTAAGGGCCAGCTGCCCCGTCTTGCCCGTGGAGAGCTTGAGGTTCTTCTGGAAGATGCGTGAGAAGAACAGAGAAGCAAGACTATTGACTCAGAGGAAACCTCCTCTCACCAAGCTGGCATTCAGCAAGCCAGCTCAGTCCCTGTGGTGCCTGGCTAGAGTGTGCGGAGGTAGGACGAGCCGAGAGTTCCCATCCATGGGGCCTGCAGAGCCCATTCTCAAACAGGGACCTTGCTGGTCCATGCTACAGGAAAGCGGCCTCATAATTTGCAACTTGGTCACCAAGGCAAAGTTTCGGGGGGTTGCCTTGGAGATGAGGCCGCCATCTTGGTTGGGGGAGGCATCCTTCACTGGAGCAGATATCCCACTGAGGAAGGGCCAGAGCCTAGGAAAAATAAACTTTAGGGGAAATGAGAGGAGAGGAATTAACAAACAGGGAGGAAGTGACTCACTGTGAAACTCCGCAGTTATGCAGGTCTTGGGAACTGAGAGTCGTGGGTGTGGGCATGGGAGTGTATGAATATCTGTCAAGCTCTCCTTCCATACATAAGGATGAAGCCCCCCGCTGTCACCTACTGACACCAGGGCCTGTAGCTTCACCCCCTAAGCCCAGCCCCATAAGGTAGAGATGGCTCCCAGCCAGGGGACGGCAGCCCCATTCCGAGTAATGTCCTGAGTTCAGGTTATGCCACTGCCATTCTGCTAGTCATGTGACCACTCCCCAGTGCTATTTCCTCACCTGGGAAACAGGGAAAATGATTTCTGCTCAGCCTTCCCCGAAGGAAAGTTTTGAAATTGAAGTGTTTAATATCCGTGCCCCCAAGACGGCATACGAGCCCTCTGGCAGGGACTACAACTGCCCCGTTCCCTGCTGTACTCTGAGCTTCGGCCACAGAGTAAACATTCCATAAATATTTGGTGGGTAAATAAATGGTCGGGTGATGGTGAGCTTGGCCCTGCCCTTTCTGGGAAAGTGAAGCAGGAAAGTTCTTCCTGAACCACTGATTTCCCCCTGCACGTTGCTGCTCTCAAAACGTGGCCCAAGGACTAGCAGCAGCCCCTGGGAGCTTAGGGAAATGCAGACTCTCAGGCCGACCCCAGACGTATCAAGTCATAATGTCTGTGGTCAGGGCCCAAGACTGTTTTGCAACATGCCCTCCATAGGATTGAGATGCCCCCCAAAGTTTGAGAAACATGGCTGTTGGACACCGTGGGGTATGAGCTGCTACCCCTTCCGCAGGGATGCTCCCACCTGCCACAGGGGTTCATTGCCCAACCACCCCCACAGCCCTTCCTTGACCTGCCTTGGGCAGGAGAACATGCTGCGGGGGCTGGTAGAGGGAGGCTTCACACCAAGGGTCCCAGGGGTCATTCTCTCCTCACCCCTACACCCCTCTGCTAAGGTCTCTCCCCACTCCTCCTGAGGAGCTGAAAGTCAGTGCAAGCTATGGAACCCAGAGAAGAGATGAAGCTCTGAGATAAGCACTCATGATAAGAACGGATGCGATAACACTTGTCCTCTCGCACGTTCTCGGTAGGATCTGAGCACAGGTTCCTAGAAGCAGTGGTTCATACATGCGAAGAGGGAGGCGAGCAGGTATTGAAGAAGGACAGCTGGCTCTCCAGCAGGTCAAAGTCAAATGCAACCAGGCCAAGTGACAAAGCCTGCACCCGTCCAGGAAAAACCAACAGCCCATGTCCAGGATCTAGGGGATGGCAGCTGGAACCGGACTGAGGGTCTCAACTGATGGCTGGCCCTTGGGAAGAGAACATGGACCTGGCCACACTGATAGGAATCGTGGAGTAGGCAGGTGACAAAGGCCCTCAGCTCTCTGTGGGGCAGTCAGCCCTGGGTGCCTGAGGGAGTGCTGAACAGCACATTCTGGAAGGATTGTAGAGAACCACCGCTGTCTTTCCCGAAGGCTTACTGTGTTGTCATGAGAAGGACAACGGGAAGAGCAGAAGATGTTCCACTTGGATGAAACACAATTCTGGGGAAGCTACAGGAAAACGGTCTTCAAACACATAAGAGACCTCTGAGAGGAAGAGAGGGCTGCCTGGACGCGTGGGGCCCAGTGAAGGGCAGCCCAGCCAGAGGACACCTCTGCCTCATCAGGACCCTAGCCTCACTCCAGCCACACCCCCTAACATCCCGTTGCCAGCTACCCACCCCACCCCCTGCCACCCTGTCCTTCCACACCCTCAGCTCCCCCTGCTTCCAATCCTGGCTCGGTGACTGGAGAGCAAGAGTGTGGGTGTGACGTCAGGAAGCCCCAAATCCCAGGCCTGTCCTTGCACCCTTGTGTCATCCCGTGTCAGATCACAACCTCTCCCAGCCTCAGATTCCCCGGTCAGGAAAATGGGGATGTTCGCCTCTCACACGGCACAGGTGATCATTCTCTAGCCCACACCCTGTGAGGTGGCATCCCTTCCCCTGATCCCTCATTCAGCAAGCGGCGACAAGCCAGGAGCAGCTGCCCATGATAGCCCTGTGCCCCTGAAACCCCAGGAGAGGGTGTGGCACTTAATGACTGCCGGTTAGTGCCACCGGCGACTCCAGGACCCGTTCCCTGGCCATCTCCCGTCTCCATGCCGAGCAGAAGACCGTACGGATATGGGCCCCCGACATCCGGAGACTGTCACCCCCCTCACTGCAGCACCCTTGGCAGGATGGAGGGCCAATGCTCGAAGAAGAACACCTGATGCCTATCTTCATGGGCTCGTGGTTTTGCTCAGTCAGCAGATCGCACATAAGCCGGGTGGTGCTGATTCGGCAGGCTCTGCTCACTGTGTGTGGCACGCCGAACCCCAGGTGGCCCGTGGGGCAATGTGGCACCCAGCTCCTCCCAGGGAGTGCACAGACCAGGATCAGTGTGAGGAACAGGGGAGCAAGGTGGCTAAGCATCCCAGCTTAGTAATCCTAGCACCTCAATGTGTAGCTGTGTGACTTTAGGTGAGCTCCTTAGCTTTTCTGTGCCTTGATTTCCTCAGCCAGATAAGAGGGAGACTTCCTCTTAAGAGTTGTGGCTATGAGCTCAGACAGCTGGTGTGGATCGCACCTCCCCCATTTATTTGCTGTGTGACCTTTGCAAGCATCCCAGCCTCTCTGTGCCTCAGTTTCTTTATCTGTGAAATGGGAGTAATATCAACAGCACCTGCCTCACAGGGTTGTTATGAGGATTGAATGGGTTTGGAGAGAGAGAGACCTTGAAAGAATGCCTGGCCCAATATTGCTTACCCCAGGGCTTTAGGCTGGGTTCCTCCACAGCCAACTGAGAGACAGGGCTTACATGCAAATAGTCTGTTCAGAAAATGACCCCAGTGGGCACCTGTAAGGAAGTGGGAAAGTGAGGCAGGGACCAGGAAGAAGCCAAAAAAGGGTGCATGAACGACCAGGTTGCCTTTGCAGATAACTGGGGCTTGATCCTGCTGGGGGACTCTGTGGAGGGTAGAGAACCCTTCAGCAGCCCTTCCCCATGCCCAAGGGCAAGGAAGCTGGGACCGTTACAGTAGAAAGCAAAGGACAGCAGTGACTGTCACATCGGGCTTTTCCGAAAAATGCAGGCGTCTCCCCTGGGTCCCTGAACACCACTGATTATGATACTGACACACCAAGCTCAGGAGGGAGTGGAGGGTTTGGGGTCACAATTTGCTCGATGTCTCCACACTGATTCAAAAAATGTCTATAAAACACCTCCCTTCCTCACACCACCCTGGCAGGGATCTGAGACCCCCTTCTGAAGTATTTTAAGCTGGGATACAATCCACCCGGCCTTTGTGAGCAACCCCTCCAGCAGGGGACAGGAGCTCAGGAAGCAGGGAGCGGAGAGTGGCCTGGAGCAGGGCAGCCACCAAGCAGTGGTATAGAGTCTCTTCCAGCCCCCCTGGTAATGCACACTGGGCTTGGTTTGGAGTGGCAGGCCATTCAGGCCTCCAGGCTGCAGCAGAGAATTCAAGGAACCAAGAGCTGGGGGCTAGGAGAGCTGAGCAAGGAGGGGTCCTAGCTGCTTCTGCAGTGGGAAGCTGAGCTGCTGGGCTTTCCATAGCCCAGGAACAGGAGGAAGGCGCTGAGCCTACAGACAAAGCTTCGGATAAGGACCAGAAAGGTAGAGGCTGACCCGTGATTACTACACAGGGGTGCAACTATTTCCGACGACATGAAGGGACAGTGGAGAAGAGGTGCCATCAGCCTACCCTTAGGCAGGCGATTATCAACAGGCTGAACTCATCAGGGTGCCCTTTCGGTGCTGTGGCACCAGCCCAGGGGCGAGAGGTATTAAGGAATTCTCAGCCCACTTTTCCGTTCTCCAGGAACCTTTGCCCAGGTTTTCCCCCTCCTCACCTCCTCCTTGATCAGCACTCCAGACATGGGGGCGGGGGGGGCAATCTGACCTCACTCCTGCTCAATGTCAGTAGTGGAGTGACTCAGCAGGTAGGGGCAGGCGTCTCCCCTGAAGACAGGCTAAGGGCCTGGTTGTCTGGCCCGCCTTCTTTCTCTGTCCCCTGAACACCCTTGGACAGCTTCCCAGGCCCTCTCATAACCCCTCAATTGGAGAAACAGCGTTTTGTGAAAGAAGTCCCTGGGACAGCTGGACAGGGGTCCTGGGATCCCTGAGGCCCATCCCCTGGCAGTTCTAAGGAAACACTGAAAAACACTGGGATACGGTTGGGCAGCTTCCAAGACGTTCTTTCCTTCCTCAGATACATGCTGTGAGTGAATCAAAACTTCCTCCTGGGTCTCACGCAGAGGGGAGAAGGCTGGCGGGCTCACACGCTGGGGCACGGAGCTCTGTCTTGGCTGAAAAGAAGGTCAGTGATGATTTATTTGATCGCTCTTTCCAGAACTGGGGCTGAATGGTCCAGGACACAAAGGTAGTGCATCTTACCAAAGGGTAAGCACTTCAGCTTCAGGCATGAATGGTGTAAATGTTGAAAGGGAAGAGCTGTAGATTTGATATTTAAGCGCAGGATGGGAGAAGGGAAGGAAGGGGCTACATTTAGCATGTAACTCAAGCCTTAAGAGATTGCCCGCTTCCAGGATTCGCCAGGTAGCATGAACTCTGGCAGTTAAGAGTACTCGGAGAGAATCACGTTGGATACACTAAGCTTGTGCAGAATTACCCATATTACCAATGAGAAAACCGAGGCCTAAGGAAAGTTTCCATGGACCTTTTTCCAATCTTCTTCTCTCCCTGAAGTGGGTCCCCCACCCCCTTCCTTTCTCTACTTGCGCACTCTTTTCACCACGGAGAATGAGTTTGCACGAAAGGAAAACGCAGACCTCAAGCTAAAGCTCCCCAGCGAGTAAATGACCGAACCGCTTTGCGCACGCGCGTTGTAAGCCCAGCCGGCTCGGGACCCGCCTCTGTGCCCATCACCAACGTGGTCTCCCGGGCAACGGCCCCTCCTCCCTCACGCAGAGCGGCTCCTGACGTCATAGGACCGCGCCGGTTGTCCCAAACGGTGGAGGCTGCACGTGGGCTGAAATTGGAAACTTTCAGGACGGGTCATGGATACGCCGCTCAGGCGCAGCCGGAGGCTGGAAGGCCTAAACCCTGAATCCCCCGAGACCCCCAGCTCAGTCTTGCAGGCGAGACGGGCCCTTGTGGAGTTCAAGTCGGACCCAGAAGAGACGAGGGAGCCCGAGTCTCCGAGTGCTCAGCAACCCGGCCTGGAGACCCCCCGACGTCAGCCGGAGACAAGCCCGGGGCCACCTGTTCTACCGCAGGGTGCAGGTTTGGGGACCCCCGGAAGGGTGGTGGAGCCGGGCCCACCGTCCCTCCAGCGCCAGCAGAACCCAGGCCTGGAGTCGCTCCAAACACTTCCGGAGTCGGGTCCACAACCCCCCGGATTTCAGCCAGAGCCAAGTGGGGAGTCCACAGAGTTCTCCCAGACCCAGGAAAAACCGGACTCGGAGTTGTCACTGAGTAAGAAGGAGCTGGCCCCGAGGTCTCCCCGACATCATCTGCGCTCAGGATCCCCAGAGCCTTACCTGGCTGAGCAAGCGCCGGGTCCGGAGCCCTCGCGGCCACTCCAGGAGCCGACAGCCCAGTCACCCGTCTCCCCCCGGGGTCAGCGCGAGCCGAGCAAGCCACCTCCGGCCGGGAAGACGGTGAGAAGCAGCCTCCGGGCGCAGAAGCGGACAAGTTCTTCAGCCCAGGCCCCAGCGTCCAAGAAGTTGAAGGAGGGGGAGGAGGTTCCTGTAATCCCTTTGGGAAAGCCCAAATCGGGGCGGGTGTGGAAGGACCGCTCCAAGAAAAGGTGAAGCTGGGGACAGTTGGGCAGGAGTGTGGTTCTCTGTGGTGTTGGGGCACCAGTGCAGCCTGGAGATGGGACCAGGGATGGAGAGAGCTCACATTTGGGGGGGGGGGGTCTCACACAAACAGGTAATTATAACCAGGATGTGGTAAAATGCTCTGGGATCCCAGAGTGGGTGAGACCATGCCCTCAGAGGTTATTTCTGTGATACTTTCCTCCTCAGAGTACCTGTGCACTTCTCCTAGAGCCACCTCAGTTATGTGTTCATTCAACAAGCATTACCTCTGCCTGCCTGCTTTCCAGTGAGGGAAGCAGAAGCAGGTAAACCAGCCGTAACTTGAGAAAAAGCTATGAGGTCTTCACCAGCTAGTATCCGTTACAGTTATTTGCCCTTGTGTTAGAAAGTATTATGGAGCACTGAGCATGTAGAACACTGCTGAGCATCTAAGGATGGGACAGGGAAAGGCCTTGCAGACAGAGGGGCCAGCGTGGCTCATGGCATTGAATCTGCACGCATCGCTATGAAGCAGCTGATGTTAGGATTATCCTCATTTTACACAAGGGGACCTCAAGGCTATGCAGAGAAAGAGGTTATTAGACAGTAGGACGTCAGGGGTGAAAGCAGAGAGACCAGTAAAGTGGTGGTTGTGGTAGAACTAAAACACATTTGGAAGCTGCAGGTGGTCTTGTGGGTAAGGGCCAAAGGGCCATTGAATTGATGTTCAGGGTCTTCGAGGAAGCAGCTTCGGCAGGTGGTGAGCAGAGCCCAGAGACAGTGGACGCAGCACCTGCTGTGGGCTGGGAAGGCCTGGCTGCCGCCCCCCCCTTCCGCGCTCAGGCCAGATGCCACCTGCACAGTGCTTCTCGGGTGTGCCATCTCCCTCCTCTGAAGGCCGGGGTTTATGAGCTCCTCCCCTGTGCAGAGCATTGTGCTAAATGCTTTTCCAGCCTGTCTCATCCTCCCACCACCCTTTGGAACAGGAACCATTCTCATTTCTGTTTAATGTGGGAAATCACTGAAACTCCGGCTCCTTGCCCAAGGTCACCCAAGAAGTAGGAGGCAGATCCCGGCCTTGAAAGCGAGGCCTGTCTGCCCTCCACCTGCTGGTAAAACCGATGCTCTGGCACTGTGTTGTCCCAATAGCGTAGCCGCCAGCCACAGGTGGCAACTTCAATGTAAGTTGATTAAAATTTAAAAACCTAAAAACTCAATTCCTCCCACCACACCAACCGCATCTCAAGTTGCTCAGCGGCCAGTGTGACCAGGGGCTGCCTTACCGGACAGTGTGAATAGTGAGCCTTTCCACCGTCACGGGAAGTTCTGCTTCGCAGCGCTGCTCTTACGAAAATTAGGATGTCCCCCAGTATCCTCTCGTGCCCAGTACATTTTCACATACCCCCCACACTGTTCTGGAATGGAACGGGCCACGCCCAGAAGGAGAAAACCCTAGCATTAGCGCCCAAGCTCAGCTTGCTTGGCAGAAGCAGCAGAACCTTACGGAAAGGCTCTGTGGTCTGGGCTCTGGTCACAGACGGGTTCAGTCTTGACGGCCGTTCAGGTAGAAGGTGACCTGGGCAGTTGTTTAACCTCTTTGAGCCTTGGTTTGCTCGTCTTTAAAATGGGAGGAACAAGAGCACCCATCTTAGGGACACGTAACTAGGGCTTAAGAAATGGCAGCTGGCGTGATTGGGGCCCGTTCCCGCAGACCCAGAGGGGTGACTGCCTGGAGGACGGGCAGGGAAGGATGCGATTCTGCCTGGGTTCTGGGGAGGAAGACTCAGAGCTGAGGGGAGAGTGGGCATGGGCGCCTCCCACGGACAACACGAGCGCCCGTTGTCTCCCATCCAGGTTCTCCCAAATGGTGCAGGACAAGCCCCTGCACACATCCTGGCAGCGGAAGATGAAGGAACGACAGGAGAAGAAGCTGGCCAAGGACTTTGCCCGGCACCTAGAGGAGGAGAAGGAGAAACGACGGCAGGTGAGGAACCAGCCAGCCGGGCTGAGGCTAGAGCTCAGGAGGCTGAGCCAGTGACTGCTGGAATGGACCTGGGGCAGGAGGGAGCCTGGCCAGAAGCAGACTTGCTGTCTGGGACCATGAGGTGGGGAAGCCCATTGCGGCACCCACTTTAGCCCAGGACTCCATAAGAGACTCAAGGGTGGGAAAGAGCCCTGGACCAAGTCCCCCCCGGTGGCCCTCACTGCTGATGGAAGCATTTGGTGAGACGGGCTTCAGGGTCGTCAGTCAGGTAGGAGAGCCTTTTCCCTGGTACCGGTGCCATCATTCCTCAAGAGACAGCCACCACACATCAGCAAAGTGGATACCCCACACCTTCCTCCAGCTGTTTCCTGCTGCTGATCCGCAGGCTGGAAATGCCCCATTAGAGGTACCCCCCAACCCCCCTTCAGTCTCCAGGAAGCCCCAGCAAGAAGCACACAGAACGTGGGTCCTCCACAACACCCCTTCAGGACTGCAGTTATCAGAGGGATGTCACTTGTCTAGTGATCCCAAGGGCACAGGAGGAGTCAGATCCCTCACCCTGGGCCTGGCCACCAAGGGAAGGGGCTGGACCAGTCAATTCAGTCATCTGTCCCCTGCTTTGAGTCACCCTGTGCAGCTGTGGCCAAGGCCCTGCAGCCTTTGTGGCTGCTGCTGTGTGCCGGGTCCTTATCTTACTTCCTGTGTGGCCCTGACTACCTCTTGGGCAAGACAGACTTCTTGTCACCGCCCCTCGGCAGTACCCCCAGACCGGCCCTTCCCCAGACAGGAGCCCAAATCTCACTTCTCCTTTCTCCTCCCCAGGGGCCCAGGCCACCCCTTCTCCCCTGAGTTGTCAAAGCTGGGAGAGGCCCCTGACCATTCAGAGACCTCAGAGCCAACACCCGTTTGCCCCCCCGCCCCGGAACAGCAGTCAGCATAGCCAGAGCCGCTGGACTCCCCACGCCCAAGACAGACCCCAGCTAATACATGTTTGAAGTGTGCCCGCCGGGCTGGGTGTCCCCCTAGGCCGGTGCAGGCGTGAGTTTACTTACTCCTCAGGACAGCCCTGTGTAAGCCTCTTCACATTCAAAATGGGGCCTTGAGGGCCAGAGAACTTGTCAGCTTGGCCCAGGTCACTCATTTGGAAGCAGCAGAGTTGGGATTTGAACCGGGGCCAGATAGCCCAGGAGCCTCTTCCCTATAGCCTCCACTACCCCCCGCCGCCCTCCCCCGCCCCCCAGCCCCACACCTGGATGAACCTTAGGAGACCCTGAGAGGGTGGGACTGAGGGAAAGGGCCAGCCCACCCCTTCCCCCCTGGAAGTTGATGGGGTGGGGGGCCTTCGTGCGCCTGCCTGAGTTTCCAGGTGGGGAGACACCTGTGTCTTACCTCCTCCCACCCACCATCCTCCTGTCTCAGCCGCAGTCCGGGCCAAGGGCTTATCTCTTCACTGGCCCACACCGCCAGCAACAGTCCCGCCGGGGCAAGAGGGTCTTTGCTCTCCTTGGGAATTCAGCCCGCTCTCACTCCTCGGAGGCCTTAGAGACCAGGGCTGCCCCAGTTTCCAGCCTCAGATCCCCCTCCCCTCTGTTCCAGGAGAAGAAACAGCGCCGGGCCGAGAACCTGAAACGCCGCCTGGAGAATGAGCGGAGGGCAGAGGTTGTCCAAGTGGTGAGTGTTGCCTTGCTCGGGGTATCTGAACCATGGCCGGGCTAGGCGCTGTGCTCGAGATGCCTCAGCCTTCCACTCCCACGGGGTGGCCTCCCTGTCCCCAGGGCACAGGGCAAAGATGACAGCCACACTAATGCCCTCTCCTTACACCACCCCCAGATCCGAAACCCCGCCAAGCTCAAGCGGGCAAAGAAGAAGCAGCTTCGCTCCATTCAGAAGCGGGACACGCTGGCACTGCTGCAGAAGCAGCCACCCCAGGGGCCAGCGGCCAAGATCTGAGTTCGCAGCGGCCCAGAGGCCTTCTGTGGCCAGCTGTTGTGTCGGACTCACACTTGTCGGGCCACGGCCCTCCAGCTTAGCGCCACGCCACCCTGCCCCAGGGGGGCTCTGAGCCTTCAAGGGCACACAAGCCTGGAGGAACCCAGGGCCTGGCAGAAACTGGAGGAGGGAAGAGGTTCAGCCCCACCCCCACCTCCTTCCTCAAGTGCCTTGCAACCAAGAAGGGTAAATTCTCTGGTTCCTTAGGAGCTGACAACTGGAGGGTGACTCCCTAAAATGTGTATTTCTGTCTCAAAGTCCTGGGTCCAACCCAGGCCAGGAGGCTGCAGTCAGGAACCAGTTTTCCTCACACCATCCCAAAGGCTCCTTGGGCTGTCTCTGCAGCCCACTGGCCCAGTCGCCCGGCCAGCTGAACCCGGCTTCCCCGACTTTTCAGCACTGAAAGGTTAAGGAGGTTTCAGGAAGTGAGGTCTGCACCCTCCGCCCCCGACCCCCAGCTCCCTCTCACCTGTGCCAGACTCTGCAGAAGACCTACAGATCTGATTCACTCACGCCATCCTGTCTGTAACAAACATTTATTGGACGCCCACTTTGTACAGGCACAAATGTAGGTACCGGGGCATACAGACAGAGGCCCCAGCCCCCAAGGAGCTTTCATCCTGATGGAAAAAAAGACATAATAAACAGGGAAACAGTATTGAGTTAAACAGTGGGAAGTGCCAAGAGTGAAGCAAGGGGGAAGGGTAGCAGGGAACGTGGGGAGGTGTGAAGATGGACGTTGGTTGGGCCAACGGCGGATCAGTCCAACCGCTGAGCACCTGCTGTGGGCAAGGTCTCGTGTGGTGATGAACAGTAAGCCGGCCAGCCCAGCCTTCAGGACCCCAGCCAGGTGCTCCCACACCGGACCAACATTCCACTAACCAGTTACCAGCCACAGTTCTGCCCCTGGGCCCAGAGACAGACCCAAGTGCAGTGGTCATTGTCCTCTAGTGTGTGGTGGGCAGAGGAGAGCTGACACGAGGCATGGATGTGCTGTACGGAGGTCCAACTGAGCCCTCGCTGTTAACAGATTGGGACAGTTGCCCAGCTGCTGTGTGGTCGGGAGGTGGGCATTGAAAAGATTTGGGGATTACCAGCATCCCATGAAATACCAGGCCTGTACAGATGTCAGATTCTTGAGGAAATGTCATACGCTGTGGTCTTAGAGGCTGCTGTGCCTTCAGATAAGACCTTCAGCAGAGATGCCCACTGCACTTGGAGTAGCCCAGACCGACTGCCGCAGCCCTTGTTCTTCCTACCTTAGAAACCCCTGGGCTGGTGCTGGATGGGTGGGGTAGAGACCAGGCCGCTTACAGCCAAGACCTTCAGTACCTTGGGTATGTTGGGGGCGGAGGGAGTGTTGTTTCACTTACTAGACGGTAATTGAACCGCATGATGCTTACTGGTGAGTGTGCAGACTCTATACTTGGGTCAAGCGGATTAATCCCATGTACTGCAGCTGGATCGTGGGTAGACTGCGGGATCAAGCGTCCAGCTCAGTGAGCGCTGGCTAGGTGACTACATCGAGAATTAGACCCGACCGGTGCTTCCCAAACTTTTGTTCTCCATTTTCTACTGCAAAACGCATCCCTGGTTTCATAGAAAAATACTTCCTTCCCTCCCTTTCTCCTCCCGCCATCTGGTAAAGTTGCCCTCCTGGAAGGGGCATCCCCTACACCCTAGTTTGAGAAATCTTGTGGATTTGACCCCCGCATGGGGTCCGCTGACCAGCAGCGCTGCCTTGCTTCCTGGGAGCTCGGCGGAAATGCGGAATCTCAGCCCGCGTCCCTCCTGCTGATGATAGTCGAGAGAGAGGGGAACCGAGTTACGGGAGGCGTTTTACATGCAGCTGCCTGTCGGGCCTGCCCCGCCCGCGGGACGCGCTCGGGTTGGATCGCCGGCCCCCCGGCCCTTCCACCCCCGCGCCATCCTCTACCCAGACGTGGTGCTCAGCGCCCTGTTCAGGGGGCCCCTCTCGTCCTGGGAGCGGGAGCGGGCCCTCCGCGTGGACGCTGCGCCGCCGCCCCCCACCCAGGCGAGCAGACGCGCGGGCCAGGACACTGGGGGCGCGCGGGCTGCGCGGGAGCTGGAGGCGCGGCGGCGGCGGCTGCTGCCCGGGCCACCCAGCTCGCTGTCGTCCAGCAGCACGCTCTCCAGCACGCTCCGCAGCGAGCTCCGCAGCTTGTGCAGCACGTCGGGGCAGGTGAGCACGTAGAGCAGCGGGTTGACCACGCTGTTGACGAAGGCCAGGCTGGTGACGAAGGGCAGGCCGCGCCACACGAGCGGCCGCAGCGCGGGGTCGCCGTGCGCGCGCGCCTCCAGCAGGCTGAACACGTGGTAGGGACCCCAGCAGAGCGCGAAGGCCGCCACCACCGCCGCCACCAGGCGCACGAAGCGGCTGGGCCGCCGGCGGCCGCGGTGGCGCAGCTGCACACTCACGACCGCGTGGCTCGTGGCGATGATGGCCAGCGGCACGACGAAGGCCAGCAGGAACTTGCTGACGGCCAGGGCCGCCTGGCGCGAGTTGCACGTGGCGTCGCGGTCCGGCCCGGGATTCAGGAGCAGCACGTTGTAGTAGCACATGATGCGGCCGTCCATCCGCCTGATGGTGTCCCGGAACACGAAGTAGGGCACCGTGTTGAGCACCGCCAGGGCCCAGAGCACCAGGCAAACCCGGTGGGCCGCGGCCACCGTGCGGTGGTTCTGCGCCCACACCGGCCGCACCACCTGCAGGCAGCGGTCCAGGCTGATGGCGCTGAGCAGGAAGCCGCTGGCGAACATGTTGAGGAAGAAGACGGAGGAGTGCAGCTTGCAGAAGGTGGTGCCCAGCTCCCACGAGTGGCCCACGGCCAGGAAGTAAGTGAAGAAGGGCAGGGTGGCGGTGGCCAGCAGGTCCGACAGCGCCAGGTGCAGCACCCAGGTGGTGACGACGGTCTGGCGCATGCGGCAGCCCACCACGAAGAGGATGAGTCCATTCTCCACCAGGCCGAGCAGCGAGGCCAGCCCGTGCAGCAGCACGGACACGTGGTCCATGTAGCGGATGCTGGAGTTGCTGTGGCTTTGGATGTGGCTCATCTGCTCCAGGAGCGGGCAGAGCGGCTTCAGGGTGACGTTTGCTGACATGGTGAGCTCTGCGGTGGAGAGAAGGAGGCACTGAGATCAGCTGGGCAGGGGCAGCAGGGGAGCCTCCACAGGAGATCTGAACCTGACCGGTGAGTGGGATAGAGGAGCGCTCCGCCCCCCACCTGGGGATCAGTGAACTTGAGCAGAGACAGTAAGGTGGGGGAATAGCATCCCAGCTGCATGCCCAATCACTGCAGCCTTGCTTGAGCCATTGAACCTTCCTGAGCCTGTTTCCTCCTCTGTGATGTGGATATCTGTCCTAACAGGACTCCTAGGGTAGTTGGGAGTGTTTAGTAGAGTTTACATATATAAGCATTTAGAGCAGAGTCCCGGGGTGTGCAGGAAACACTACATCCATCTTGTTAATAATAATCAGGTGTCCCCTGGGGTCATATAGAGAAACAGAAACAAGGCCAGTCCAGGCAGGACTCCTTTTCCCCATCCCCGGAGCACTAGGGCACGAACGAGGTCCCACCCGAAGGGCACCAGGGGTCAGCCGGCCTGGGGAATGGGAGTGGGAGAAGACTCTGCCTTTAAGGGATGCACCCTCCGCACCCACGGGTGCACCCTCACATCTTGCCTCTGCAGCCTGTCTGGGTGGCCCTCTGCTCCCACAGCAGTGGCAGGTTGGGTGTGTTGACCTTCAACCATGAAGCCGGCCCCTCCTCTGGTAGTTAGAGAGGAAATAAGATAAGAGCAAGGAGAGAGCTGGGCATGAGGAACTACCAGACTGGGGCCCTGGAGGCCCAGTGGGGCTGGATTACTGTTCCCCTGCTTGGGGGGCAGCCGAGCCCATCTCCCCGCCCCGGGGGAAATCCAGCCGGCACATTTGTTTGCTCAGTGATACACTCATTCGGCAGACAGTTACTCAGGAACTTCTCAGGTAAGGGCTGGGGAAGCCAGCCTCTGGCAGATGTGCAGGCACACCAGATATGCACACCCCCAGCCTCATCAAAAACCCGAGCCCACCTGATATGAAGCTGGTTGAGATGGGTGAGGGCTGAGGGGGAGGGGTGGGAGGCTACCGGCCGGAGGTAGGGGACAGGGAGCAGGAGTTAGAGACTCAGATTGTCCTGGGGCCCCACAACGTGCCCGAGACCACGACAGGCACTTTGCATAGGTGCTCTCTTGCTCAGGACTCGAGAAGAAAGGCGCTGGAACTTCACTTTGTCCCATTTTTACGAGGGAGGAAACTGAGGCCCGGGCCACCCATGTAACATGGACAAATGGAGCGGCAGCCGTGTGGCGCTCAGCCTGTTCCCTTTCCCATACCAGGCGGCTATAAGCAAGCGCAGATGGAGGAAGAAGCGCGGGGGTCCCTGGGGGGATGGAGAAGCGGTCTCCAGCGCTCACATTTCCAGGGGAAACACTGTTGGCCAGAACGAGAAAACCCAGACTCTTCTCCGGGTACCACGGTTCTTTGTGAGGTGAGGCCCCAGGACATCAAACTAGAACTTTCTGGGCAGCAGAGCCCTTGGAGCTGGGGATCGCAGTTGGGGCTGTGCTCCCCGAGCAGGCTTGTGCTTCCTAAGCTTTAGACCTTGCTGAGCAGTTGCACCCAGTGAGACGCCAATTTTCAGAAGAGGACACCGAGGCTCAGAGAAGCCTAGCAACGTCTGAGACTCCACCCAACAGACAGATGAGTGCCATCCCCTCTCTGCAGGGACATTCCCTTCAGTCCAGCAGCCTCTTAGCCAGGTCCCTTGGGGTTGCTCGAAGAGCACAGTCCTGCTACACCCTGAAGACCCATCCAGCCGGCGCCCAGCCTCCTGGGATTCTCTGGGAGCCCAGCAGCTAGGGTCCTGCTCTGGTGGGGGTCGGGGGCAGAGAATGCAAGCTTTTAGGGTCAGTTGTCCTAAGATTGCGCCTGTAGTCCTACCCCCTACACCCCGCCCCAGACTGCTTGTGAGTATGGAGAGAAGCTTCTGTGGTTTACCACTGTGCCTGACTTCTAGCGCCTTCCCTTCTGCGAGTAGCTCTTCCCCTCCAGTCTTTGGTAAACCCATCCCTCTGCCTAGTTGTTAGGGGCATCTCCCCTGGCAAATCTGCACTTTCCTTTGTGGGTGCAGAGAGAGCACTGACGCTGCCCAGCCCCTGGGCTACTTCTCCCTTACCTGGGCACAAGAGGAGCACAGGATTCCGGCCCTGGAGACAGTCAGCTCCCGGTGGCAGCCTGCCCAGGAGGCAATGAAGCACCGTACCGGGCAGGCGGAGGAAGGAGAGTGAGGTTGAGGGAGGAAATGGCTATCCTCCGCCCCAGTGTGTGTGTGTGTGTGTGTGTGTGTGTGTATGCATGTTTAGGGGTGGGGTTGGGGGAGGCGGGGACAGCAGAGGGTGAGTTGTCACACTGGGATTCCAGTAACATTGGTCTCCATCAATGAGAAAGGGACACAACTGCTGGCAGCCCCTACCCACCCCCTTCCTGTAAGCCCTGGAGATTTTGCAAGAGCCACAGGTCCCTGCAAGGGCGTGGGGGAATGGGAGCATGCCTCCAGGGCTGTGTTTGATGGCGACCCCTGTGTAGAAGTCCGTGAAGGGGAGGACATCTCATGCATGGGTCCACAGCCCTGGGCTGTCCTCTCCTGACCCCATAATCCTGAGGCAAGCAGGGCGCGGCAGCGGGAAGAGCAGAGCCCAGGCTGCCCGGGTTTGACCATCTGCTAACCCAGCCACTGTGTCTGTCCCAAAGTCCTGGCAGCATGGTGCCTTCATTCACAGAGTTCCAGGTACACAGTAGGTGCTCACAGAAATTAGTCCTTTTCTCCTCCAGGGCAGGGGACAAGGGGAGAGACTTCAGGGCAAGGGCAATACAGCTTTTATTTAAAATAGGTGCAGAGGGGCGCCTGGGTGACTCAGTGGGTTAAGCCTCTGTCTTTGGCTCAGGTCATGATCCCAGGGTCCTGGGATCGGAGCCCAGCATCGCATCCGGCTCTCTGCTCAGCAGGGAGCCTGCTTTCCCCTCTCTCTCTGCCTGCCTCTCTGCCTCCTTGTGATCTGTGTCTGTCAAATAAATAAATAAAATCTTTTAAAAAAATAAAATAAAATGAGCACAGAGTCTTACAGTGAGCGGATGAAACTATATGAACTGCATTTAATGGCTCCCCAAGTCTTTGCTGACCAGGCCTCCCGGGGTCAGGAAGATTCCTTCAAACTCAGCGTCACAGCACCTAGGAAGGGCTCAGTTGAACATGTTTACAAACTCCCATATCAAGGCAAGTGACCCCACTCCCATGGGATTGACTCTACAGGAATCTTCTATTTGGACACAGGCTCCATCACAGGGCCTGGCACGTAATAAACTTGCAAGAAGCCTGCTATCCCAAGTGAAGAATGCCTAAAATACTTCGACCTTGGGATGGAGATGATATTTCTCACTGCAGCCCACGATGGCAGATCAGTAAGCAGCTTGATTATCCAAAATGTTAGTGCTGGGAAGTCTCCTTTCCTGGCGGTCACGGAGTGCCTGGTCTTCCAAAGACAAGTGCCTGCAGCCCTTCCTAGAAAACAGGCAGGTGTTGTCATTCTGCTTTGGGGGAAGTCTACCCACCCCCACCCCCACCCCCAACCTGATGGCCCATGAACATCCTCCAAGGACATACAGGCCCAGTTGTGGGAGGGGGGAGCTCAGGGACTCTGCACCTGGACTGCATTTGATCAAGCACTGCCGCTCCCAAGCTATGTGACCTTGGGCAAGTAACTTCACAGCAGGAAAGGAGGGTTTTTTAATAGGGACTCCTTCTGCACAAACCCCTGCCTCAAAGTGCAAGTTTTGGTGCATAGACTGCTCCTGGGACGAAGAAGGAATCCCCCCTTCCCTCCTGTAGACACATCTTGGCAGGGGAGCATCAGGCTTGAGCCCCCCAGCCCTCAGGACCTCAGCCCTCCCTTGCCTCCTCCAGCAGGTATACCCTTGTGCAGTGAACATCCTGCACAACCTCTCATGGTGGCCCTGCTAAGGGGCTTCTTCCCTGAAACCCTCATTCCTCAGACCTTTCCCCAACCCCTGTTTCCCATCCTGTAATCACTGTAGATGCCTGCCCCCCCAACCCTTCCTGAGGACAATTTATGAAAAGTTGCTAAAACAAAAATGTAGTCCAGATGGGCAGGGCCCTGAGACATTTTCTAAAGAAGAAGGCAGTGACATCTGTTCTTGAGGGGGGCCCCCCAACTGTACTCCCACAGGGGAGGCGAAACTCTCTGCACATATTCCCCAGTGTCACAGTCCCTAGGCCCTCAGGCATAGGATGCTGGGGCAGGGAGACAAGAGTGTCAGGAACAAGGAGCCAGCATCTGCCCGTCAGAGAGCGCCTTGGGGGTACACAGGAGCAGAGGGGGCCTTAGGTGGGGGCTCACTGGCTGGAAGCAGAGGACAGGAGCCTCCAGTGGCCAGGGGTCAAGAGCTCAGGCCAAGTTTAGAAATCAGAGAACCCTTAGGGGAGCCCTCCATGGTGTCAGGCTGGTGTCGCCAGGAGGACACCAAGACTGCTGATGGGCCTTCACAGAGGGGAGAGTCGGGGGGGGAGGGTGACCGGGGCCTTTGGGAAGGGCCTAAATGCATACAGACCAGTGATTCTCCACCAAGTGCACATCGGGACCTCGCAGGGGCTGGCTGAACCCAGGCTGCTGGGCATCTCCCCCAGCCGGTCTAGGGTTTCCATCAGGTTCCATCAGAACCATTTCCATCAGGTTCCCCGGCAGATCCCCCTGCTGCTGGTTCTGGGCACACAGAGAATGCTGACCTGCTGGAAAGGAGAGTTGGGGTGTTTGGGCCTGGGGTGCTCGGAGCAGGGAGCAGCAGCTCTCCCTGGGAGAGCACACTTAGCTGCGGGGCTTCCCCGAATGCCTCCCCTCCCCACTGTGGAAGTCCAAGGAGATGGTAAGCCCAGCGCTCTGCTCAAGCTGGCCACAGGCCACCGAGTGACAAGGCAAAAACCAGCTGTGTCTTATTTAGTTATTTTTAGAGTGCTGCATTTCCATGTCAACCTCTTCCTGACTCCAGACCTTACATTTGCCTTTGCCACGCGAGTATCTGCCAAAATCCTTATTCTGGAAGCAAGTGAAGGCCCTACTGAGAGAGGTGAAGCCCAGAATCCCCGGGAAAGAAAAGTCAACCCCCGGCTCCAGAGTCTAAGTAGGCTTATCCCTTGTCGCTGTCCGCAGTGATGCTGATGCAGACCTCCCGTGGCGCAGTGCCTTGCCAGACAGAACGGGAGCCAAGGGAAGGGCGAGGCTTCATCACAGGGTGGTACTCAGTGTCAACCTCAGCTACCCTGGGGAGGGAGACAAATCGGAGCCTCGCAGACCGCCGCTGGGTCTCTGCGGCCCTTGGGAGCCATGCTCAGATCCAACACATGGCCCACAAGCGCCTGCACCTTGCTCCTCATCCCCAGCTTCCCCGTCCTCTCCACCTACCCCAGTGCCTTTGCATGGCTGCTGCCTGGAAGGCCCTTTTCCCATCACCTGCCCATCCTGCTGGTCCTCTTTCCCAGACCCTGAGTGTCTCGGGCTCCCAAGAGGATGCTTAGGACATCAGCTGTGCTTAACCAACGGTCTAGGGAATGGGCCCCAAGGGAATGTATCCCCCAGCTTCTCCCAGTTTTCTCCCGCTGCTCTTGCCTTAGGAAGTAGGTTTCCATATTCCTTTCTGACATTTTTATAGAAGTTAATCAAAGAGGAAGTGAGACACAAGGCAGGAAACAGGGAGGACCTGCCCTACAGTCCACAAGCTCCCGGACTCAGGAGGCCCTGGCAAAGCCCCCAAGCAGCAGAGAGCAATGGACAGACCTCGTCTTTCCAGCCCGGAGAGGCCCCGTGCTGCTGTGGCACCCTCCTCCTGTCCCTGGCTCTCCAGAGCAGGCAAGACAGGACGGAAAGCTCACATAGTGAGCCCCTCAGGCTCACGGCACCCCAGCTAGGTTGCTCTTGCTCTTAATTCCATTCTATAGATTATGGAATTGAAGCCCCATTTTAACAAGATAAAAATGAAATTGAAAAGGTAAGAGACAACCAAACAGGTTTAGAAAGAGGCCACGTGGGAAGCCAAGACCCGCAAGTCAGGTCGCTCTGATCTGACCCACTTTCCTCAGCCGTGGAAACAACTGTGGGTTCTTTTGCTCTTTTGTCCACACCAGGCAGGCTCTGCTCTCCCTGCTGTCCGTGGGTCCTCGTATTTCCTCTTCGCACCAAGCCTACAGGTTAGGCGCTGTTACTGGCCCCATTACACAGATGAGAAAATCGAGTCAGGGAGCAGGTAAGTGATTTTTCTAAGGTCTCTGGTGGTGGAGTGGAGAGAGCTGGCACCCTTTCCAGGCTGGTGAGCTCTGGCACCTGTGGGCTCTTGCAAGAATTGGACTCATAACCCAGGGTTCAGGGCCCCAACTCCCCGGGACAGTATAACACAACTTTTGTCAAAGGCATCCTTCTGCCCTTAACCACAAGGAGGTTCTCTTGCTCTTTTCCTGTCTTTCCAGGGCCTTGGGAGACACCCCTCCCTCTATATAATCCCCTTCCCACCATCTTCAGTCCCCACCTGCTTTACAGAGGGGGTGGTCCCTGGGCTCTCGAGCAAGAAGGGAGGATAGAACCCAGGCTCTCAGCTCCTCTGGCTGGGACTCTCTCCGCCACCTGAGCCATCCCCCTTCCCTCAGGACGAGCTCTCCGCTACAGCAGGAAGCAAGCACAGTGTGGAGGGAATGACAGGGGAAGGGAATGGCCACCCCCAGGGTGAGGACCAGGACTGTCGCCTACAGGAGTCTCCAAGGGTCTCCCCATCAAGGACTTCCTGTGTCGAAAGACAGACAGCAGAGCACACCACACCCAGGTTTTCAAATTTATATCCGCAGTCATGGGACCCACCAGCGAGAGGAGCCTCCTGCTAAAATGCCCTGAGAAGAATACCGCGTCACTTCTGGGCTCTTCAGGCCTGGGATGGGCTGAATTGTGCCTTTCGCTCATTCGAGGAAGCCTGAAGCCTCGGAGCCTCAGAATGTGGTCGTATCTGGAGGCGGAGCTTTCAGGGGTGATAAGGTTACATGGGCCTGTGACAACGGGCTCTAATCCAAGCTGACAGGTGTCCTTACGAGGAGAGAAAACGTGGACCCACAGAGCCATGAGGAATGTGTCCGCACAGAGGAAAGCCCGCGTGACGACACAGGGAGAAGGTGACCATCTCAACCCAAAGAGAGTGGTGGCAGAAGAGACGAGGCCCGCTGACACCTTGACCTTGGACTTCCAGCCTCCAGAGCTGTGTGAGAATGTCTATTGGCGAAGGCACCTGTGTGGCTCTGCTATTTAGCCCTCGCAAATTAATACACCTGCCCCTAGGGCATCACCTGAATCAAATCAGGAAGAAGCGCCAGATGAACCCACATGAGGGCCATTCTGTCAAGTAACCGGCCTCTATTCCTCCAGACATCAAGGGTACGAGGGACAAAGCCTGACAGATGCTCCCAGGCTGGAGGAGCTTAAAAAGCCTGATCCTGGTCTACAGAAAAGAACACTTTCCCTAAAAGTCTTGATTAGGACCATTGGTAAATTGAACAAGGTTTGTAAATTGGGCATTTGTGTGATACCAGCGTTGACTTCCTGGTTTTGAGCATTTTACTCGTATTTTAGAAAAAACACACTGCAGTATTCAGGGGTAAAAGGAGAACCATCTGCAAACAGCTCTCAAATGTTATGGAAGAAAGTGTGGAGGTGGGCGTCTGTGACAGACCGGGGGTGAAAGAGCGAAAATATATAGAAAAAGACACTGTTAAGAAACAAAATTCGATGAAGTGAATTTTATACCGTCTCCTGGCTTTATGCAATCGTCCATCAGGCAGCCTCCAGTCTAGCAGATAGGAAGGTGTTCGAGGAACTCTCCAGAAAGACCTTTATAGGCAGAAGGGAGTGGGAAGAAGAAATTTAAACTGGCCAAAATGCGGGCTGGCTCATGGCAGGGGTATGTGGGTCAGAGTGCTAGCTAGGGCTCATCAGGCCATTCCTTTTTTTGGCTGGTTTAAGGTTCCATTTGTGGGAGAGCCAAAACTGTAATTAAGTCTTCTTTTGTTGATGTGAGGCTTAGCATAAGTGACTCTAGCTGGGAGCCTGCTGTCCTGTTTTTAACAGCAGTGAGTGAGGGATCCGGCTGAAGGGTATATGGAAATTTTTTCAGTAAGTCTGAAACTATGTCAAAAGAAAAAGTTTAAAGGCTTTTCCATTGTCCTTTAGGAATAAACCCACCTCATCAGCCCTTCCCCCCTCCAGGGACCCCAGTCAGCCTGAAATCCACTGTTTGCCACCCTATGCCCTTACTGAGGCGGCCTCAAGCCCCAGCTGTAAGGCAGGACGTGGGCGCTGGGGGCAGCTTCCTGCCTGGGAGGATACCTTCCCTGGCCTTCAGGGTGGGAATTTCACCAGAGCCCCTGGTGGCCTGGCAGAGCTCCTTCAGGTGCATACCCTTTGCCCCTGGAAGTTCCCCTTGCCTCCCTCCCCCATATAAGTCCTGGGCCTCAGCTGGGGCTGAGGGTGTGGTGGGTCGTTGCCCTGGCGAGCCCGATGGCAGGGATCTCGGCCAGGCTCTGGGATGGTTGCGTGGTGCTGCTGCTGGTGGCTGCTCTAGGGCTGAGGCAGCGGCCACACACGGAACCTGGTCTCTCAGGCCTGTGGCACGGCTATGACTGTGGGGTCAAGGGCATGCAGCTATGGGCTTTCCCCGGGCCAGGCCAGACAATCCACTTCAAGGTGGTAGGTGAGTGTGGCTAAGCCGGGGTCCGCACTTTCCTGGACTGCATTGCGGGGGGGGGGGGGACTAGGCCCTTTCCCCTGCACCAGGAACAGGACAAGGAGAGGCCTCTGGGCCCCCACTCCCTCACCACAAAGGGGAGCTGCCAGCCTCCGTTTCCCTGGTCTCCCAGGTACGTGTGCGCCGGCTTTCTTGTTGAGATGCGAGTTCGCTTCAGCTCAGGCTCTGCATCTGGGACCCCGGCTGACGCCCAGGCTGTTGGCCTCCAGGCTGCTGGGGAGGGGGGGCTGGTGGGCCTGACCTGGTGTGGAGAAAAGGGAGTTTCAGAGGATTTGAATCTGCATCTTCTAAGCTCTGTGTTCTTCAGCAACTCCCCTGACCTCTCTGAACCCCTGTTTCCTTAATCATAAGATGGGGAAGATGACCCCAACCTTGCCACGGGCAAGGTATGAACTAAACAGGAGTTTGGGAGCGTGCTGTCACCCGGAGAGTGCCCTGGTGCTCTGGGCTGACATGGGGGGCTGTGCACCTAGCCTGTGTTCCCCGATGACTGCCCCAGCCCGTTAACCTCTCAGCCCCGCTACAACAGCCCAGGTTCCCATCATTCGGACCCTCCTCGTGCGCACCTGGGAAAGCTCCGCTTAGCGTCAGAGCAGGCTCTTGCACTGAATGTGGAGAGCCGAGTTTACAAGAAACCTCGGGGCCTGAGACCCTGCTAACCTGTGCTCACCAGTGTCCTCCTTCCTGCTTGCTGTTGTGTGCTGTCAGGCGAGAACTGTGGCTGGAAAGATCAGACCCGCTAAAGCTGTTCTTTTACAGTCATTCAGCTGGTAGCAAAGCTTAGCCTGAAGCCGTGGTCTCCCGCGCCCAAGTGTGATTTTCCCAGCAGATACTAACAGCCTCTGGCTTCACCCTTAAACACGTTAAGATTTTATTTATCTGACCTAGAGAGAGTGTGCACAAGCAGGGGGAGCCACAGAGGAAGAGGGAGGCCCTATGCGGGACTCCATCGCAGGACTCCGGGATCAGGACCTGAGCCGCCGAAAGCAGCCGCTGAACCGACTGAGCCACCCAGGCACCCGGCACTCTTAAACATTTCCGATGCTTCTCTCCGTCTTTCTCCCCTCTGCCCCAGACGAATTTGGGAACCAATTTGAGGTAAACAACTGCTCTGCCTGCTACCACTGGGTCACCACCAAGCCCCCGGGACAAGCGGTCTTCTCTGCTGGTTACAAAGGCTGCCATGTGCTGGAGAAGGTAGGGACGGCTCCCGCTGCTCCGGGGAGCCTCACACAGCCTCAGGCTGGAGAGGGAGGTCAGGATCCATCCTGCCTTTGAGTTGGTGGGGGGTAGGGAGGGGCACTAAGTCCCGGGACCAGCCCACAAATCCAGCTCCCTGCCTGACCTCCCGAGCCTGGGATGCTGGGAGGCCTCTCCTCACTGCTCCCCATTTCCGTCTCCCCTACAGGATGGGCGCTCCCACCTGAGGGTGATCATCGAAGCCATGCTGCCCAATGGTCGAGTTGAGGCAACACGAGATGCCACTCTGATTTGTCCTAAACCTGGCCACACCTGGACTCCGGACCCACACCTGGCACCACGCACAGGCTTCTCCCGCCCCACCCCCCAGGCCTGGTCCCTCCGCCCCATCCCAGAGCACAGCTTTGTCCATCCAACCCCTGCCTTGCCGTCCCTCGGACCTGGACCCACCTCCCATGCCACCCAGGCTCCACCCCAGGGGGGCACCCTGGGACCCTGGGGGGTTGACGAGCCACCTTACCCAGGTAGGTAGGGCTTCTGTATCTGGGCGGCCTGATCGCCCTTGACTGGGCACAGGAAGCCAAGTCCCTCCATTGCCCTGGAAGTCAGCTGCCCAGTGTGGCCTTTTCTCCTGTCCTCACGGCTCTGTCACACCCCCAGGTGCACCTCTGACTCCAGAGCGGTGCCAGGTGCCCTCAGGGGCCATCCCCTGTGGAGTGAGAAGAGGTTCGAAGGAAGCCTGCCAGCAGGCTGGCTGCTGCTATGACCATACCAGAGAGGCTCCCTGTTACTATGGCAACACAGGTAGAGCTCACACCTGAACCCTGAAGCCTCAGAGGGCTTCCTCCCCCGCTCCCCTCCAGCGCTGCAGCCCTGTCCTACCCTGTTCCTAGGACAGCCTGAGCCCTAGAGTGGCTGCAGAAGGGACCTTTAGGTGGGGTGCCCATATACCCCAGCTTGCTGATAACCATCATCCCAGGGAACTAGCAATAGTTTGGGGTTTTATGTTTTTGGTTTTTTTAAAAAGACTTTTTTATTTGAGAGAGAGTATGAGCAGTGGGGAGGGGCAGAGGGAGAGGGAGAAGCAGACTCCCCATGAGCAGGGAGCCCAACTCCAGGCTGGATCCTAGGTCCCTGCGATCATGCTCTGAGTCGAAGGCAGACGTTTAAGTGACTGAGCCCCCAGGCGCCCTGTCGTAGCTCTCTTTACGTGCACCCCTACCTTTCTATCTAGAACATCCCAGTTTATTTTCTGAAGGTTTTTTTTTTTTTTATGGTAATCTTTACACCCACTGTGGGACTCGAACTCACAACCCCAAGAACAAGAGTCCCATGTTCTTCCAACTGAGCCAGCCCAGTGTCCCTGGAACAGCCCAATTTAGAGAGAAATTCAGTGGCGCTCCTACTTCTGTAGTTTCTCTTGTTGTCCTGCGGGAGAAGATCTGGGTCCATCCAGGGGTTCCTTGAGCCAACACTGGCACAAAGAGCATGAGCATCCAGGTGTCCCGAGTCCCAGGGCAACACTTAAATACTGTCCCCAGCCCATTCCCCATGTCCATGCTGCTTGGGCACTAACCTGTGGGACCTGACTGGCCTCTGTGATCCACCTTTTGTCCCAGCAACTGTCCAGTGCTTCAGAAATGGCCACTTTGTCCTGGTGGTGTCCCAGGAAACCGCCTCGGCGCATGGGATCACGCTGGCCGACATCCACATGGCCTATGCCCCTGCCAGCTGCTCCCCCACCCAGGAGACCGGCTCCTTCGTCGTCTTCCGATTCCCCCTCTCCCACTGTGGGACCACAGTCCAGGTAGGCTCAGGGTCGTGAGTGGGCGCCCGTGACCGCCCCTGGGAGGGCTCACCCAGTTGTCGCCCCCACAGGTGGCTGGCAACCAGCTTGTCTACGAGAATCAGCTGGTGTCCCACATCGAGGCTCGGACGGGGCCACAGGGCTCCATCACGCGGGACAGCACCTTCCGGTAAGGGGGAGCCTCACCCTGGAACAGGCTGGGCTGCTGGCTTGGGTGTGAAGGGAGCACAGGGGAGCTTCGAACAGGCTTTGGAGCCATCTGGGTTCACGCCCAAACTGTTCCCTGCTGTGTGATCTCAGAGCCTCTGGGCTCTTCTTGGCCTCCCCTACCAGGCTGGGGGGATGGTCCTCAGTCGGGGCTGACAGGAGCACGAAGTGGGGCCTGCCCACACCTGACAGTGCTCGAGCAGGCAGGGGTCCCCAGGAGCACTGGCCTTTATCCCGCCAAGAATTGAACTCAGAAACTATGTGGCAAGCAACCCCATCGAGGTTCCTAGGAACGGTGGGGTCTGTGCGTGTGGGTGTGGCAGCCTCTTCCTCCCAGGTCACAAAGCCACAAGTGGGACAGAAGATACCTGGGGGCAGAAGCTCTCTGAGGGCATGATGGGGCAGGAGCTGAGGGAAGACCTTGGGCTGAAAGGGGCCACTAGGACCCGTGGACTCCGGTGGCAGAATCACCCTCGGTACCCAGGATGCCAGGGGGTGCCCCAAGGGCACCCGTGCTTGTCGCACCCACTTTGGAAGTGCAGGGGCCCCGGCCAGGACCTCCGCCTGTCACCCTGTCAGAGCTAATGCATCTGTATGCAAAACTCTGCTTGCCCCAAGAGGCTGCCCAGAGTCTTCCTCCCCAGCTCCCCTTCCAGGAGGGCTGGGGCGGGCTGCTCATGTGCGGGTCCCAGTGTCTTTTGCTTTAAAATTCTAAGGACCTACAGGCCCGGTGGTGGAGGGATAGGTCCACTGTGCTTTAGACCCTGGGATTTAGGAGCTAGGGGCACTAGCCAGAATTCAGCTGAGCACCAGGGATTCCCAGAGGAAGGGAGCCATGTGGGGAAATGGCTGGAGCCCATAGAAGTCAGCCGGCGGCTCCTCAGACAAGGCCCCCAGCTCAGGCTGGGATCCCGATGCCTGTTAGCACCTGGTTTGTGCCAGACCCGGTCTCCAGCTGCAGCATGTTTTCCCTGGGAGCACCCTGCCCAGGCTGGAATGCTCCCTCTCCCAGGTGAGAGGAGAGCCCTTAGGAGCTGGAGGTAAAGGCAGATGGGGTAGGATGGGGTCAGTTTCCCTTACAGAACATGGGATGCGAGGCATGGGCCCCCACCCAGAGTGTGTACTGTCTCTTGGGCTAGACCCCAGTCCCAGTGGACCATGACAACCCTGGGGGGCTGTCTGGGACCAGCTGGAGCGGTCCTGGGCAGATGAGGCTGGCAGGGCTTGGCTCCAACTAGCACGTGCTCAGGGGCGTCCAGCTGTATTGCTGGACCGCACCCTGTTGCATCCTCGGAGGGGGTGTCTGGCTTGCCGAGCGAGCTGGCCTCCACAACACTGGGTCCTCTCCCCCATGTGCTCTCGCACCTGACCTCAGGCTTCACATGCGCTGCATCTTCAACGCCAGTGACTTCCTGCCGCTCCAGGCATCCATCTTCCCACCACCCTCGCCAGCCCCTGTGACCCAGTCCGGGCCCCTGCATCTCCAGCTTCGGATTGCCAAGGGTACGGGGTCCCTGGGCCTTCTCTCACTGCCCCGCTTCCCCCCCCCCCCATCCAGCCCACTGAGGCTCATGAGCCCCTCACCCCACAGATGAGACTTTCCACTCCTTCTACGAGGAGGGGGACTACCCCCTCGTGAGGCTGCTGCGTGAGCCCGTCCCAGTGGAGGTCCGGCTCCTGCACAGGACAGACCCCGGTCTGGTCCTGCTGCTACACCAGTGCTGGGCCACTCCCGGGGCCAGCCCCTTCCAGCAGCCTCAGTGGCCCATCCTGTCTGATGGGTGAGTAGCAGTAGGGATCCGGCTGCCCCAGGGGCTCCCTGCACCTGCTGCCCCTATCCCTCTGTGGCCTCCTCAACTTCTTTCCTTCCCAGGTGTCCTTTTGATGGTGACAGCTACAGGACCCAACTGGTAGCCTTGGATGGGGCAGAGCTGTCCTTCCCATCCCACTACCGGCGCTTCACTGTTGCCACCTTCGCCCTCCTGCATCCTGGCTCCCAGAGGGCCCTCAGAGGATGGGTAAGAAGCACCACATACCTCTTCATGCCTGCTCCCCATCTGTTCAGTCGAAGCTGGCCCCCCGTGTCCTCCAGAGCCCTTCGAGCTAGAGCAGACAGAGGTCCCAGATGGGGTTTCCTGGAGGGTAGTCAGCCCAGAGGCGACCCACAAAGTGTTCAAGAGGGAGGAAGGAAAGTAGATGTGACCACCCCTACATCTGAACCTGGTCACCATGTTCTAGAGGGGCTTTGCTTCTGACTCCAGAAACTGTTCAACATAGATCTGCTTTGAATGTTTATAACCAAGCAGCTTCTCTGGTAGGTAAATGGATAAACTTTGGGTATATGCTTAAGTTTTGTTTTGTTTTGTTTTTTTAAGATTTTATTTGCGAGAGAGCATGAGAGGGGAGAGGGTCAGCAGGAGAAGCAGACTCCCTGCTGAGCAGGGAGCCGGATGCGGGTCAATCCTGGGACTCCAGGATCATGACCTGAGCCGAAGCCAGCAGCTTAACTGACTGAGCCACCGTAGCACTCCTATATTTGTGTTTCCTACAGAATACACAAATGGTCCTTCCAGGCCATGGGCTACCCTATAACTTGTTCTATGGAACAATATTTGTTTCTCACGTTGCTACACCACAGACCTCCGTGTAATAGCTGCTTGTTATTACACGGATGTGGGCAGACCACCAGTTAGCCCTGTTCACTGCGGCTTAATTCTGTCCCTGCTATGCACCTCTCCAGGAGCCAAGACCCTCCCCTGCTGGATGAAGGTGCATCAGTTGGTTGGTTCAGCTGGTTCAGCTCCTTCTATTCCTCCTGCTTCCACTCCTTCTGGGAGCTGTCTCTGGCCTTCTTTCCAGAAGCAGGGGTACCCTGTCCCCTGCTTTGCCCCCAGTCACTGGGACCTCTGCCCCTGCTGTCTTGTGAAGGGCCCCCTTCTTGGAGGCCAGCATGCCCGGGGGTCCCTGCAGCTGGGCAAGCATTGGTGGAGCAGGCAAGGGAGGGGGCTCGATCATGGGCAGAGTTGCAGACTTGGGCAGGCCCTGCACACTTGGGCCCTGGGGAAGGAGGAAGGCACACCTATGGCTCTGACCCTCCGAAGGAGGGGCTGCAGTCTTGGTCTTGGTCCACATAGCCAGACCTCCATCTGGCTGGCTGGCTGGCTGGCAGCAGTGTGGACTTGGCCTGGGTCCTGGACCCTGGGTCCCTGGCCTGGTGCTACCTACTGTGGGTCCGAGCCGGCCCTGTGCCTTGACCTTCTCTCTTCCCCCACAGGTTTACTTCTTCTGCAGCGCCTCTGCCTGCTCCCCTTCAGGGCTGGAGACGTGCCCCACTATGTGCAGCTCTGGGCCTGCGAGTGAGTCTGGGCTGGGACACCTGGAGCGGGCCGTGGGGGGGCTGGCCTTCATTCTTCTGTCTGCAGGCCTGTTCCCGCCTTCTGGGCAACCAGGGGCTGGAGACGAGGCTAGATGCTGCCACTCCCCTCACAGGACAGCGACGCTCCTCCGCTGCCCACAGCACTGCTGCCGGGCCCCAGAACCTCGTGAGCTCTCCAGGGCCCGTGGGCTTTGAGGATTCTTACAGGCAGGAGCCTGCCCTGGGGCCCACAGGTACCAGCGCTGGGGACTGGCCCTCAGGCCCTGGGCCCGTGTATTGCCGGGGGCGCTCGGCCATTGTGCAGGCAGGAGAGGGTGGAACAGCTTTCAGTGGGGAACAAGGCAAAGAGATGCAGTCCACCTCATCTGTGGACGAGCAGCTTCAGCTCTGCCGGGCGTGGTCACAAAGGTCCAGGAGGCGGAGACCATTTGGGGGGCCTCATTGAGCCTCGTTCAGCTCCGCAAGCCTTCAAACCCCTTCTCTCCAGCAGGCTCCCCCAGGAACGTCAACCAGAGGCCTCTCCTCTGGGTGGTCCTTCTGCTGGCGGCTGTTGCCCTGGTCCTAGGGGTCGGTGTTCTTGTGGGCCTGCACCAAGCCAAGCGCAGAAGCTCCAGGAAGGCCACAGAGGGTGAAGGGGCTCAATAAACCATTGTCTCAAGCATACGAGCACGTGTGGAGAGCTGTCTGTGGCAACTAGAAGGATTTCTTTCTAGAAGCGTGTTCCTTAGCACCATCTGTCCTTTCAGAAGTGTGGCCTCTTCTGCGGGTAATATGTGCCACACGCAGGGTAGGGTCTGGGGTCTCCCAAGGCTGAATTTGGGAGACTTTGTCTCTCAGCAAGGAGAGCTGGCATTCCAGACAGAAAACCAGACAAGCGAAGGTCGAGCGTGGTAAAACCCTGGCTGAGTCAGAGCACCAGTGAGGAAAGGGAACCTGGAGGACGGGGCCCTGGTCCTGGGCATCCTCCAGTCACAATGCTCAGCTGCCCTTGTGGCTAAGGGGACCCCAGATCTCCTGGGGCCAAAAGAGCTGAGCCCAACTTGAAAGAGCTCTTCAGTCTTGCTCTGAGCTCCCAGCGTCCCACTAAAGGATACGGGCTACAGGTCTCAGCACCAGACCCCCTTGGCCCCCCAGGACTAGGTCCTGCCCCAGTTGGCACAGCAGCCCGTGGGGACCAGATGCTGGCACAGTGGGCACAGTCACCAGACAGGTCGGTGCTGCTGACCTTCGTTTGCCCATGTGGGGCCTGGGCCTTCACCTTGGACTTGGCAGCAAAGACTTTCCAGACAGACATGTAGATCTAGGCTGGGAAGGGGTAGCAGTTGGAAGGGGTGAGGGGTGGGAGTAGGATTCAGCCTCTGGTGAAGAGAGTAATCTGGTAGAGGGTCAAAACCTGGCCTTTGACTTTTTCTGAAGGTCTCTGGTAGGCTGAGCTTCGAGAAGAAGTGGAGGAGCTCAGGTCGGGCTGGCAGCCTTGACATTGGGTAGGGGCTCCTCAGCTTGGGCCTACTCCAGCTTTTCCTTCTCTAGGATATGGTCCTCTCCAGACACTCCCAAACCAGGCTTCATTACAACCCTGGTTCTGGCTCTTACTAGCAGTGTGATGTTAAGTTACTGAACTTGTCTAGGCCTGTTTCCTCCTCCATAAAATGGGAAGAATACCCATCTGCACAGGGGTGTTAGATAAACTAGCAGGTAAGCGTCCTTAGAATGGTACCTAGCATTCAGTAAATGTTGACTGTTTCTTAAAATTTTTTCCCCTATGCCAAACTTCATGCTTACCTAAATTCTTTTTTTTTTTTTTTTTTAATGGCCAGTTTATAGCCCAAATGAGGAGGGGCTGGGGAAATGCTGTCCTTCGGGCTTTTCTAGCCAGAGGTGGCAGAACACTGGGGCTGGAAGCCCCAGACACCTGCTCTGGCAAGGAACTGCGTAGCTTCCCTTATCTGGGCCCGTCTTGCTATCTGTGAGTGGGGCTGGCTGGGCCCGTCTACCTTCCTCCTGGCCTGTGCAGGGGGCCCCAGGCTGTACTCTCGGGGATAGTGTAAAAGCGTGAGGATTCAGAGCTTGGCGATGGGAGAAGCCAGGCTGATTAGCTCTTAAGGGGTCAGGGAGCTGGTTCTTCTACCCCCGACTCTTCCTCTTCTCACCACTGCCTCCAGTATCCCAGCTCGTGTAAGCATTTCAGACTGCACGGAAGGCTGGTTCTGTGAATCGCACCGATGCTATGTTTAAAACACGAAGCCTGATTGTGTAGATACCAAATGGAATCCCATTATGTAACTGACTCATCTCTCCGGGGTGTGTTTTACCACAAAGGTAGACAATCTTGTGTTGTTTCCTATCACTTTTAATAGACGCCTTGTCTTCCATGTTGCGGTTAAACTGTGATATTTTATCTCTTTTTGATGGAAACCAAATCTATTACTGGTGCTGAACGCTGGTTCTCCTCACTGAAGCCTGTAATTCTTTGTAGATTATTTTCTCAGAAGTTCTTAAAAGGGGCACGGCTTTTGATGGGGCAGTCCTGTCAGGCTCTGTGGGAACACCGGGGTGCCGGCCCCCCACAGCCTTGCTGCCCACAGATCCGCATCCTATAAAGCTTTGCCTCCTGAGCCTCATCAGCCAAACAGCACTGCTGGTCTGTACGTCTGTAGGGGTGCTCTGCCAGGGGGCCTGTGACTCAGCCTCAGGATTGTGAGCCCCACTTTGGATGTAGAGCTTACTTAGTATCTTTTTTTTTTTTTTAAGATTTTTATTTATTCAACAGACAGAGATCACAAGTAGGCAGAGAGGCAGGCAGAGAGAGAGGAAGGGAAGCAGGCTCCCTGCTGAAAGAGCTCGATGCGGGGCTCTATCCCAGGACCCTGAGATCATGACCTGAGCTGAAGACAGAGGCTTAACCCAGGCACCCCTCTTTATTTTTAAGATTTTTTTCTCAAAATTTTTTTAGATATACCTCTTTGATTAGAAGACAGGCATGGTTAGAGCCACTTGTGTCTTTTTTTTTTTTTTTAAAGGCTTTGTAACTATTGGTCTTTTTTTTTAAGATTTTATTTATTTGACAGAGATCACAAGCAGGCAGAGAGGCAGGCAGGGGGCGGGGGAAGCAGGCTCCCTGCTGAGCAGAGAGCCCGATGTAGGGCTCGATCCCAGGACCCCAAGACCATGACCCAAGCTGAAGGCAGAGGCTTAACCCTCTGAGCCACCCAGGCGTCCCCACTTGTGTCTTCTAAACAGCCACTCTGCATCTGCTCTCCTGAACTCTGCCCGGCTGCGGAGAGCTCTCCCAAGTCTGGGGCCATCTTCGTCTCCCAGACTTCCCACCGAGTTGGCCTCTGCCCTTCTCCGAGGCAGAGCTCTTGCATCTTGTTCCAGAGGATTAGGTCTCTGTAATTTTCCCCTCGCATTTTGATCTGTGGATATGGCAAACGCGGCATTGCTCTACGTGACCCTAAAGGCGCCATGGCTTTCGGTGAGACTGGCGTTGCAGCAGTTCCTCTCCTGGCCAGGGTACACGGGCACGAGAACTTCGGTACCTTTGGCAGTCAGGCCTTGTACACGGATTTTGTCACTCCTGTGTCCAAGGGTTCTCTTGACAGAAACATGCCCAAAATGTATGAACAGGGAGGGTCCCTGCCGCACTAGGTTCCTTGCTTTCCCTAGAGAGGGGGGCAATCTCAGCTTTGACTTTCCTAGACCTCAAAATCTAGCGCAAATTTTGCCCAGTGTAACATTTCTTCCCTCCCCTAAGCCACCCAGCGTGTGCAGGAACCTGAGCCCTGAGAACAGTTGGGTCAGGCCCGATGGGGATGATAACAAGCCACTTGTGCTGACCTATAGCAGGAAGCAGAGCTGCTCAGGGGCCTCTCAGGTTCGCTCCCTTCCTGCCCTTCTGGAGGGAGTGGGGGGCAGGGGCAAGGGCTATGGCCACAACAAGGTGAGGCCCCAAGGTCTCGCCTACCACACTTGATGGGATCAAGTCCATGTGCTTTGCCTGCAAGGAAGGGGGAGAATACTTCAGTCTTAGTTCAGCTCCAGTAAAACGGGACTCTCTAAAGTATAGCCACATGCCTGGGCCTCTCTGTAAGGGCATTTCCTATAAAAGTGCCACTTCTGTCCCAGCAGCAGAAAGACTACGTGCCTGGATTAACCTTCGGAAGTAAACAACTCAAATGCTAGATTATACACACACTTTATTTTTTTTTTTAAAGATTTTATTTATTTGACAGAGATCACAAGTAGGCAGAGAAGCAGGCAGAGAGAGAGAGGAGGAAGCAGGCTCCCCGTTGAGCAGAGAGCCCGACGCGGGACTCGATCCCAGGACCCTGAGATCTTGACCTGAGCCGAAGGCAGAGGCCTAACCCACTGAGCCACCCAGGCGCCCGTATACACACACTTTAAAAACATGTTTAAATTGTTGCTGAGTAACACAAAAAGGGTTAAAAAAAAAAAGTCATGCACATAGGCCAAAAATAAAAGCAAAAGATCTGAGAAGTAAAACCAGATTCTATTCTGGGGCTTCTGTGGAACCCTGGTGGCCCTGACATTCTGCTTTAATGAGGACAGGGGACTACAGCCTGCCAAAGGTGGGGAGTCCAGATCCGGGGCTCTGATGGAGACTGGGGCTTCAGAGGGCTTCGTCCTTGGAGAGGGAAGGAGAAACAAGGCCACTGCACAGAGAGGGACAGCAAGGGTCTTGCCTATCATGATCTCCATGCTGGATAGTTTGAAAAACAAAAACAACAACAAAAAACAACAAAAAGTACTCCCCTGGGGATTACAATTCCCTCTTCTCTGGTGTGTGCTGTCCAAATTCCTAGACTGCGGCAGGAGTGGGAATGCTCAAATTTCAATTGGATAAAGATCCACAACTGAGTTTAAAGTGATCCCTGGGTTTTGGACAAGAGCAAATGCAAATCCTGTCTGGAAAAAAAAATGTGATTTCAGCCAGTCTCAAAGAATTCTCATGGTCACAATACAATGAGCACTTTGCAAACCAAATCACAAGACACTATAGAGTGAAAAGGTTAAGGCACACACTGGGAAGACAGTGCCAACACCCAGACAGAGGATTAGTATAGAAAAATATGTGTCTGTATACATCTGTATGTATAAAACTACACATCAGTGAGACAAGCCAAAGAGCAAAACGGGCAATTTGTGGAAGATAAATGGCCTAGACATGAAGATACTCAACCTCATTAGTAATCCTGGATGTGAAAACTGAACTTTGAGGTAACATTATACACCCACCAGAATAGCAAAAATTTTTAAACTGAGCAATTACTAAGGGTTGGTGAAGGGTATGAAGACAATCGATGTGTCTGTTATCAACGGACACATTAGTGCATTGTGGTGTAGTCCAATGATGGACTCCCCCGATGAACGAGAGGGAAGGGTCAACCTGTTCGGGTTTAACACTTGCAGTATTAAACTCCCCAAACACGGAGCTGGCCTCTTACAAGGCTCCATGGAGTCCAGTCCCTGCCAAGTGCCCAAGGCACTGACCAATCACAAAACTTGGACCCCAGCCCCCTAATTAGGTCAGAAGGGAATGGTGCTTCTCCAGGCCAGCAGGCGATGTAGTAAATCCTGCTGCTGGCTAGCTGTGTCAGACAGCTGGAGAGCACGATCTGGACTGTAGATCTAGGACTACATCAAGGGGCAGAGTTGGTACAGCCTCCCCCAAGTGAACAATCTGGCAAATTAGGGCTGGAACCCAAGGTTCAGCCACATCATACTTACTGTATTCCTTCCCCTGGCGACAATGGTGGAGCTGTGCCTCACGATCACGCAGCTCGATGCACCACTGCCCACCCAGAGCGCACTGCCCTGCTATGAAGGGGCCACACGGGACCCGCACGGGTGGGACGCACCCATCTCCGAGGAGCACTGTTCCAACAGCCTAGTGGGAGTTCTGTGTGCCCACACGCACAACAGTGAGTGAACCATAACCGCGTGGGTTAACATAGGTACACCTTAAGAATAATACTAAGCAAATGAAGTCAAAGAAAGCAAGCTGAATGATTTCATGCTATAAAGTTCAAAAATAAGCAACACCCCCCCCCACACACACACAATACAGTGGTAAAATTCAAAAGAAAAGCGAAAGAATGATCACTCCGATCTCAGGTAGTGGCTTCCTCTGCATTCATGGACGAACACAGAGGGCCCCCCTCCCCCAAGACTGTCCTTCTTAAGCTCGGTGCTGGATATAAGGGCGCTTATTACTTTTTGAACTGCAAAGGTATTTTTGAGACACTTTTGAACTAATGTTTCACAATAAGAAATTTAAAAAATATTAAAGACCTGTTTCCACTGTTGAAAATCATCAGGGGAGATCTTCGACTTCACGCTGCTGATTGAGACCAGCAACTTCCTCCCCTAAATACAAATTGCTGGGCAGTTCTCCAATCTTCTTGCCCCCCACTGTCCACACAGTTCATTCTCCCTTCCCAGCCCTCCTCCTGCAGCCAGGCGGGGGGCTGCAGCGTCCCCTCCTTCACCAGCCACTCCCACTCTGATCCTCTGCTCTGGGTCCACCGAGTGAACTATCACCTCTCCCCAGACCGACCTGACGTGCAGGACAGCTGCACGCCCTCCCACCCCCCGCACATCGGCACCTCTCTCAGAACTTCTCCCGTGGGCCTAACCATCTGTGCACTGCCACCTCCCTCACTGGCCCAGGTTCCAGGGCCTTCATCTTTGTAACACAGGCAGGTGTCGAGCACCAGGGCCCACCGTGACCCCTAGAGTGTCACTGGATGCCAGTGCCAAGAGAAGCAGGGAAAACCACAGCAAATGCTGGGTACTCTCCGCATGTGTTCACTCACTTAACCCCCGGGAACCCTATGAAGCAGGCACCTGCGATCAGGGTTTCGGATGCAGAAACCGAGACACTGACCCTGTCATAGAGAGCTATTGAGCTGGGATCCAAACTCGGCTTCTGACTCCAGAGCCCCGACTTGGCCACAACTCTATATACTCCCAGAAAAGTGTACAGCCGGTTGTCAGCTGCCCATTGTCTTCATAAAGGACGGGGTGGTCAGCTTGGTCTCTGAAGCAGGATGGCTTAAAGTCCCAGCTCCATTACTTACTGGGTGGCCGGAAGCCAAAGCTCTCTGAGCTTGCTTCCCATCTGTAGAATGGGGATTGCAGCCCCGGCCAGTGGCCCGCTGATTCTCAGGTGTCCTGGCGCCAGTGTTCCTGGAGAGACTAATGTAGCCACAGTGCCCCCAAGTGGCCGGGGGGGCTCCAAGGCCAAGCAACCTTCAACAGTGGAAGGGAAAAGGAGTTTGGACCCTTGGCCCCAGACACAAGCCCATGTGTAGACTGTCAAAGAGCTCAAGTTCATGCAGAATGCAAGAAGCCCTGGTGACACCGCTGAACGATCTCCCTACAGATACCTAGAACTATCTGCTTCTGGACCCTAACTATGAGCTCCCGAGCCTGACAACACAGGTCCAGAAAAGGTGAGCCCCCGGGGAATCCACCAGCTGAGACCGACCGCCCAGAGGTTGGCCTGCAGGGCAGCTGAGCCCGGTCTGAAAGATGTGCCAGGGTGGTGGCTGTCCATTCCATTTTGGCAAAAACAACCAAGTCTGTCATCCTCCAGCTTTTGTGTTCTGAAGAGAGTCAGAGACCAGGCTCCATTCTGAGCCCCAGGGTTGACTCTCTTGGTCTGCCACGTAGCAGCCACGTGACATCAGGTAAAAGGGGGAACGACAGCTCTGCGTACACTGTCCTGCCCTCGAAACGAAAATCTAGCCAAGACACGAATGCCTAAACCCCTCCAAGATCACAGGGCTGTGCCAGAGCCGGGAAGTCGCTCACCTGTGGAGCCAAGGGTGGGCAGCAGAGGCTTCCTGGAGGGAGCCTGACCATGGGGAGGGGGACTGTGGGGGACAGCAGATGGTGGAGGATAGAAGTAGCCGTCAGGGAAAAGGCAACAGCAGTGCAGAAGTAGACATGCTGGTAGACAACAGTCACAGTGCTGAAGGCGGTGCTGGCAGGAGGCGTGGACGCTAACCTCGAACAACGCAGAGGGAAGGGTACCAACCCCCAGCACTTGCAAATTGGTACTTCTGACATCCCCCTAATTTAACTACTACTAGCCCAGAAGCGTGCTGACCAGAAGCCTCACCAATAACATCAACAGGTGCCTGAGGTCTACATGCAGACATCCTGTCTACTATACACTGACAACCAAGTCAGCTCCGGAAAAGAAAGCATTGTTCGGAAAGTCAGAGCAGAAAATACACTTCCAGTATGTACCATGTTTACTGAGAAAAGCCTGTGTAAGCGGACGTGCACAGTTCACAGTTCCCACCTGATTTGTTCAAGAGTGAGTGGCAGTGGTAATAAAAGTCATGGTAGCCGCAGTGGGAGGAGGAGTAGCAGGAGAGAGGAGTGCTAGCAGACATGGCAACAGCATCAGTGGTAGGGGTAGGAAGCGGTCAGAGTAAGAGTGCTAGGACTAGTAAAAGTGGTAGCAATAGGGGGAAGGGGGCTGTAGGGGGAGAAGCAGCGGTAGGGAGGGCAGCAGTAGGAGGAGTAGCAGTAGAGGGAGGAGTAGCAGTAGTAGGAGCAGCAGTAGGAGGAGGAGTAGCAGTAGTAGGAGCAGCAGTAAGAGGAGGAGTAGCAGTAGTAGGAGCAGCAGTAAGAGGAGTGGCAGTAGTAGGAGCAGCAGGAGGAGGAGGAGTAGCAGTAGTAGGAGCAGCAGCAGGAGGAGGAGTAGCAGTAGTAGGAGCAGCAGCAGGAGGAGGAGTAGCAGTAGTAGGAGGGGCAGCAGTAGACAGGGGAAGCAGTAGGGAGAGGGGCGGCAGCAGGAGGAGCAGCGGTAGTGGGGGTGGCAGCTGGAGCGGCAGATGCAGGCACTATACAGCATGTACCACGCGCACCCACCATTCTACAAACTTCTCTACATTCTAATTCACTTTAGTTTTACGATATCCCCAACTTCCGAAGAAACTGGAACAGAAAGAAGTCAACACAGACCTGTACCCTTGAAGCAAATATTATATGTTAATAATAGAAAGAAAGAAAGAAAGAAAGAAAGGAAAGAAAAGGAAGGAAGGAAAGAAAAGGAAGGAAGGAAGGAAGGAAGGAAGGAAGGAAGGAAGGAAGGAAGGAAGGAGGGAGGGAGGGAGGGAGAAGGAAGGAAGGGAAAAAAAAAAGTCAAATAATCTGGCCGAGGGCCCCAGCCTCCTAAGTGCCACAGCTGGGATTCTGCGCTCCTACCTCTATCCTAGACTGCAAAGGAGGCAGCCTGAGGGTCCTGGGGGGGTGCAGGAAAGCTGCTTGGCTGCACAGCCAAAACCCAGGCTGTTTCAAGAATAAAATGAATGTACATATCGTGTCCAGCACACAGCTGGTATGAGGGCACGGACGGCAGGATGGCGTGGAAAGCGTTTCAGGGTTTCTAACCAAACACGCAGCTCCCAAGGCCAGGAGAGCAGGGCCAGGCTCTAGTTCCAGGACGGTGGTTTGGAGCAGCGTGAGGGTGGGACTGCAGTCCCTTTGAGATCCTCTGAGATGTAGTCCAAGCCCCTCCGCTCCCCAAAAATGCACATAAGTGAGGACACGACATATGCTCCACACCACAGCGCTCCTCCTAACCCCGCAGTCCCCAAGAACCTCCCTTTATCTCTTCAGTGGTTTTCCAGGCTTTTGTAGGGTGTCCAGCCTCAGGAGAACTGCATGGCGGCTCTTTTCTTAAAAAGGGACAATCCCACATTTTCAAACCAGAATACCCAAAATTGACCTTTGATTGGCAAATACTGGAAAAACTCTAGGTGTTCAAGCACCGCCTCGTCACTGCCTGTTGGGCATCTCCTATGAGAACGGACCCGAACTACCAGGGGGCCGGCGCTCCAGAGCCGCCCGCAGCAGCGCCGTCTGCCAACAGCCACAACTCTGCCGTGGGTCCCAAAGGCGAGTTCCAGGGACAATCACAGATACACACACACAAAGGCTGTGCTAGTCAAATACCTGTGAAAACTGGATCAGTAAGTTAAAAGGTTTCTTTCTTGCAGTTTTCAAAGGCCTTACTAGCCTAGCAAGCATTGTGGGCCTCCAAGGCAGAGAACAGCATGCCTGAACTTTCCGGACCATGGAACGCTGACCCAGCAGAACACACGCAGAGCTCTTCTGTGGCACTAACAGGATCCCCTGTGCTTTGCGCCACTGCCCCCAGCCCCAGCGCAGCACCGCACCAAATCATGCCCTGCCCACACACTCGCACACAGGCCCCCATCTAGCTTCCAGTCCAAGAGGCTCCTCCTTGTCCAGGGTCCTGGAGACCTCCCTGGCCCACCACCCCTGCCCCTCCACAAACACGGGGCCTCTCCTTCCTTCCCCTCCGCACACCTCCATCATTCCCCCTTAGACACCTCCCCTGCCAACACCCCTCCTCCCTTTTGGCAAACAAGCACTAAGGTTTCAGCTTCGTTATCCCGTGAAAGCGGCCACCCCGCCTTCAGCAGCCAAGGAGCTCTGCTTCCTCTCCCAGGGGAGGCATCAGCGACCTGATCTGTGTTTATTTACTGTACTGGTCGTCTGCCCTGGAACCGGCCTTACTTCCAACGTCCAAAAGCCAGAGTTGGGAAAACCCTTCGGATTCAAGCCTGGGACAGGTTTTGCAGCACCACAGTAATGACGCCTTCATGATTTGCTCACACTTCCTCACCAGTAAGAAAAGGCCGTTTTGCCCTCACGTCCCCTTCCCCTCTCGGCTGCTGTGGAAGGAAACCCCACAAGGAAGTGGCTGCGTGACAGTGAGAGGAGACCCTCTGAAACACAAGGTCAAGGCCTGCAGGGCCGTGAAAGTGTCCTTCTGGCAAATGTGCTCCCTCCCCACCCTCCCCAGCATGGTTTTCTTCTCACAGACACACACACGGGGGGTTATGTTTATTGTTTTCTTTTTTTAATGAAACTAAATCACTGCTTACAAAAACCTGCAAGAGCCCTCACGCCCATCCCCTTCACACTTCCCTTGGCTCAGCCTCTCCCCACCTCCCAGGAACTGAAGCTCATGAACGCCATGAGGGGAGAGGCCCTGGGCTCCGACCCGAGCCTTCCCAGGGTGACAGTTCTACCGCCCATGATCCTTTCTGTCAGGCTGAAGGTGGCATGGATGAGGGTGGTCCCCGCCGCCGTGGCTCTCGGGCCACCACCCAGACCAGAGTGAAATGATGAGAATGCCCCGCCCCAGAGACCCCCCTCCCTCAGTAGTCTCTCCCCTTCCTCCCCCCACCCCCCACCCTAATTCTACCCCTCTACTGAGATGAGGCCCAGCTCCCAGATCCAAAGGGCCAGGGCCTACAGACTGTAGAACTTGAGGCTCCTGTCCATGCCCGTTGAAGCGATGAACTTGGCGTGGTGCCCAAAGGCCACCCCTGTGGTCAGGCCACTATGCTCTGAGGAGAGAGACAAGAGGCAGTGGTGAGGCTTCTCCCGCTCGCTCGGGGCCGAGCACTGACCCTGAGGACACACTCCCAAATCCATCCGGCACTCCTGGGTCAGTGCTCATGTACTCTTTCCCCAGTCACCTCTACGCCCCTGAGGGCAGGGTGCTAGTCCGACCTGCACACCACAGGTCCTTACTCCACATCTAGCACACAGCAGGCGCCTGTGCGCTGAGGGCAGAGAGGAACGTCAGCGCCCCCACCTGAGCTCTCGGGGCAACTGCAATTCTGCTCAGTCAAGGGCTAGAAGCCACTGAGAGCTGGCAGAGGGCACAGTCTCCTTCTCTGCCTTCTCACAACCTCAGTTTTACAGATTTAGCTAAGTTTTCACTTCGGTTTAAAACCTCACTACTCAGCCGGCTGGTGTATGTTTATACTTTGTAGTAAGTTCTAACTCCTTGCTTATCACTGGGACAGTCCGTTAGTGTGTTCTAGTTCGGGGTTTCCACTTAGGGAACCTGGGCCCCCAACACAGCGCAGGGCTGGGCCAAGGGCAGAAGAGACTGGGTGACACGCAACCCTGGATTCAGGTAGTTCGTGAGCAGCAAAGCAAATTCCTTCGAGGTTTAGGGGTAACACCCGGAGCCCTGACTACAAAGCCCAGGCTGTGCTTCCAGCCTCCGTCCCGCCTCCCTCCCAAGGCTCACCCTCCCAGGCTGAGCAACAGCAAATCCTTACTCCAAGACAGACACTGTTCTATGTTCTATATCCATACGTGTGTATACACGTGGATGCGCGTCATATACACAGCTACTTCCTGTTATATATGGATGTGCGCGTGCCTAAACAAATTACTCCGTATTGTACGAACTCACCTAGACCTCATGGCCACCCGGTAGAGTGTCAGCATTCCCCAGAGAGGCTAGGCAACTTGTCCAATGTCACACAGCCTGAAGTGCACTTCAAGTGGTAGAGCCGGCATTTAAGGCCCAGCAGTCTGACACTTGAGTTCATTTTCTTAACCACTCAACTCTACTGTCTCAGGTGGTGATGGAAAGCTGCCTAGGCAACCTCATGCCCGCCCCTAGAAATTCCTAGCCCAGTGGTATATGCCCTCTTTGTCCTGGGCCAGGGCACCCGTGGGCCTTGGGGACCCAGAGGTCAGACCCTACCTGTGAAATGAAGAATCTCTGTCCACTGTTTGCAGATGTAGATCTGGACATCCGTGCCCCCGAGCGCCAGGTAGGTGCCGCTCTGGTCAAAGATCAACGACTTCACCTGCCAGAAACAGGACAGAGGTCACACGAGAACAGTCAGGGATACGCAGAAGTTGGATCACTTCGGTGAATGACCAACAACCAAGGAGCCGCAGTGACAGAGCAGGGGCGGGAGGAGCCCACCTCGAAGTTGTTATCCAGCTGCAGCGTCTTGAAGTTTTTAAGCTTGCGCAGATCCCAGAGCTTGACCGAGGAATCATCGGCCGCTGTGGCCAGATAGTAGCCATTCTCCGAGAAGGCAATGCTGGTGATGGGGCCCGAGTGGCCGGGGAAGTTGGCCACGTTGGTGCGCTCCTACAGTTGGAGGGTGAGTAGCACAACATCACCCACTGGTCACAAGAGGGAGAAGATGGAATTCGCCAAATGCCTGCCTCTGAGCCGTCCTCCTCTGTGCTTCAGGGAAGGACCACGAGCAGGAATGGCGGAAGCAGACGGCCCAGCCCAGGAACCCCAGACCACACCTATCACATCACATCACATCACACACACACACACACACACACTCACTCTCTCTCTCTCTCTCTCTCTCCACCCTTGGCAGCTCCCCCGCCAGGGCCAGGTGCCATCAGCACTTAATCACACTGCGTAGTCAAGGGCTCAGAACCTGGGCCTTAGATGGAGGCTGCCATGTCCTACCTTCAAGTCCCAGATCTTGATCTGCGAGTCCATGGTGCCTGTCCCAAAAATGAGTCCATCGGGGTGGAACTGGGCACAGGTGAGAGCTGTGGGAGAGGGAGACGGAGCTGTGGTCAGAGCCCACAGGACAGACAAGCACAGAGAAAAGTTCCTCACTCTTCACGCTGCGCACTGTGCCCAGCACAAAGCCTGGCACCTGGCAGGTGCTGGTGGTTAATGTATTTTAAGAAGAAATGAACAAATGACTAAATAAAACAAAACTAAATGAGAAGCAGCAAAAGACAGAGGCCAGCGCCTCTGAAGCAACTTACAGCAGCCAGAGGTCTCATCTGTCACCTTGGTGAGCACACGCCCTGTCTGGATGTCAGAGAAAGCCCAGTACTGAAAAAACAGAGACAATGGAGCCAGTAAGAAAGTGGGTGCCCTTCAGGAAGGCAGGGACCCTTGTTCGGCAAACCCTGGCCAAGCTAGACCCTCCGAGCAGAGAACGTCCTCCTCTGGGGTTCTGGGGAACCAGCTGGTGTTGCCAAGATGCTCCCTCCTCCCAGGATGTTCAAGCTCGGAGACCAGCAGGCCTCTGCAGCGTCCAGGCTGGGACCACACCTGGTCATCAGAGGAGCTCAGGAGATAGTCCCCAGTGGCATGAAGGCTGAGGCCTGTCACAGCGCTCTCATGCGCCCGAACAACCTGCACACAAGAGGCATTCGGGACCGACCAAATCCTGATAGTAGCATCCGGAGAGGCAGAAAACACCAGCTCCTAAAAGGAAAGCAGAAGAGATGGACCATACAATCTCACAAAACCGGGGACGGCCATAACCCCAGCAACTGCTACTCTTTTAGTCCTGTCCTACCTAGCACCATTCATCCACCCAGTGATGCCCAACAGAGCCAACAGTAAATGTTATTTAAAATGGTAACTCAAACAGCACCGGCCTAGATGAGGAAGCCTATCTAGTGCTAAGAAGGACAGTTATACCAGAGAGCAATTTCCCACACCCTGTTTCTAAGACCAGAGAGAACAACATGTCTAATGCAATTGAGGAACTGAGTTTTTTGGTTTTGGTTTTTTTTTTTAAGATTTTATTTATTTGACAGACAGAAATCACAAGTAGGCAGACAGGCAGGCAGAGAGAGAGGAGGAAGCAGGCTCCTTGCTGAGCAGAGAGCCCGATGTGGGGCTTGATCCCAGGACGCCGGGATCATGACCTGAGCCGAAGGCAGAGGCTTTAACCCACTGAGCCACCCAGGCGCCCCAAATAAACTAAAATTTAAAAACTCAGTTCCTGGGGCGCCTGGGTGGCTCAGTGGGTTAAAGCCTCTGCCTTCGGCTCAGGTCATGATCCCAGGGTCCTGGGATCGAGCCCCACATTTGGCTCTGCTCGGCGGGGAGCCTGCTTTCCCTCTCTCTCTCTCTCTCTGCCTGCCTCTCTGCCTACTTGTGATCTCTGTCTGTCAAATAAGTAAATTTTTTAAAAATCTTTAAATTTTAGTTTATTTTTACTTTGTTATTTTTAAATAGACACATTAGCTAATGGCTAATGGCAGGGATGGCACGGGTCTGAGCACTGGGGCTGGGAGGGGCCGCAAGGACAAGTTCCACGTTCCAGTACCTCCCACACTTCAGCTCTGCAGGGGCAAGTTAATCCTCAGAAAAATAAAGGGCAGAGAGAACCTCCATAGTGTCAGCCACCAAGTATTTGGATTAGGACATTAAAAACTGTAAGGTACAACCAACTACCCTATTTCGGCAGTATGATTTCATAAGAGAAATAACAGCACCCAGTCAGCAAGGAAGGAATGCTTTCCACCTGAAATGCATTTAGTTTTGGGGTGCCTGGCTGACTCAGTCAGGGGAGCATGTGACCCTTGATCTCAGGGTCAGGAGCTTGAGCCCCATGTTGAGATTAAAAAAACCTAAAGAGAATAAATGAAAAACAAATAAATATATTTAATTTCACAAAAAACTCATGTTCATCATCTATTTCTAATTTCCTTAAGGAACAGGGAAAAGGCTAATTGCGAAGCACAGACTCAGCCACTCTCCTACAGTTCAGACCCAAACTGTCCCAGACCTCAAGACTCAAATCCTGTAAGGTCAGAAATCTGGTCTACTGAGCGGTCTTTGCCCTCTATGCCAGCACCTCTCCATCTACTTTAGCCCACGACAATTTCAACAGTCAACATCAAGCCCCCACAACCCCACAGGACCATGGGAATGTGGACACACCTGTCCTTCCCACATATGCTAAGTCAAGATTTTGCTGAGTTTTGTCTTCCAGTTCGGATTACAGAGAACGTAGGGTTTTTCCTTTCCCTAACATAACCTACGTCTATGAATAAGCTTATTCAAGCTCTCCGTTTCCTCTCTTCCCCTGGTCTGAAGGCCACTGCTCTAGGAGGTTCTACAGAGTACAGGGCAACCCCATGACTGCAAACAAAGGCCTAGGGCCCACTCTGAAGGCTCAGCACTCTTCCTCGGGCCCGATTCACTTCCAAGAGCACAAAGCAGGGCACCGGATAACGGGGCCGCGACCCAGACCACTGCAACGGCGACCACTGCTGAGGAAGGGGGAGCCCCGGTGCCTGGCAGAACCTTTTACCTGGGAAGGATGAAACACCACACTGGTGACTTTCTTGGTATGGCCTTTGAGGGTGGCCAAGATTTGCTCAGAACTCTTGTCGAAGACGACAACATTTTTATCCGCCCCACCTAGAAAGGACCCAGATGAGATCCAAAAATGAGTCATGTCCACCTGGGTCCTCTGCTGAAGAAGGTACTTTTGTCCCCAGGCCACGCACAGGACAGGAGCATGCACCTTCCCCACCACCCTCCCCGCCTTGGCTGGCTAGGCCCGGCTGGCTCTCACCAGTAAGGATCTTGTTGGTGTCGGCAGGGCAGAGGTCCAGGGCCAGGATCCCAGGAATGCTGGCACTGTGCAAACCCTGAGCAGAGGGCACGACATCAAACCCAGTTGTGGTCGACTCCAAACCAGACAAGTAAAGCCACACAACTCCCCCATTCCATCCCCAGCCCCGGGGAACAAGAGTGACTTCTGTTCCTCATCCACTGCACTTGGCCTTCTGCTTGGACACAGCGCCGCCCTCGCGGCATTACTGGGAAGGCCAGCACTGGGGCAAGAAGTTGGGGCCCTTGTGCAGCTCTATGGCCACCGCCCTCCATACTAGCTGCCCGCCCCAGATACCACAGGGGCACCTGGCTCCCCGCTAGCGGGAACCCGGCTACTCACCACGTGGGAGGCCACCTGCCGGTATTTGCTCAGCTCCTCCGGCTTCACCAGCTCCTCTGGCACCGTCTTCCCTCTCTGAGCAAAAGTGAAAGCCCCCCAACGAGAGCAGCAGTGAGTGCGGGATGCAGCGACCCCCCCCTTCCCTGAAGGCGGCAGCCGCCTCCACTGACCAGGTCTCCCCTGGCTCCCCTGGCTCTGGGAAGACTCACCTTCTTACGCTCCGTGGTGAGCACAGTGGCCTTGTCTTGAAGCTGGGTGAGAGAGAGGAACAGGTGCGACGTTGAGACAAGTGATTTTGCCAGCACAGGGCATGCTGGACGTTGGTCACATCTCCAAGTGTCACCTGCACTCGTGACCCGCCAGGTTCTGCGCTGAGAGCTTACGTGCATTCCCTCTTTTTACTCTCACCCCACCCTGATGAGGGGGTGCTGCTGACCTTACTTCACAGAGGAGAACTGAGCCTCTGAGGAGTGAGGTTACTTCCCCAAGGCCTGAGCAGTGACAGATGGCAGAGTGAGCACCTGAACCAGCTCTGCAGAGCTCTCAGACCAGGTCTACACCATCGAGAGAGTGGAGATGCAAGGTGAGCACAGACAAGACACAAACCACCAACTCCTACAAAAGGTGAGTTCCGTGAGTACAGCAGGGCACTGGCCCTGGAATCCCGTGCGCTCTGCCTCTTGTGAACTCTGCCTTTCAATCTTTTCATCTTTTTTTTTTAAAAGATTTTATTTATTTGACAGAGAAAAACATAGTTGAGAGAGGGAACACAAACGGGATGAGTGGGAGAGGGAGAGGAAGGCTTCCCACAGAGCAAGGAGCCCGATGGAGGGCTCAATCCCAGGACCCTGGGATCATGACCTGAGCCGAAGACAGACACTTAACAACTGAGCCACCCACGTGCCCCTCTGCCTTTGAATCTTAGTCTCCGGTTCTTTATCTGTAAACCTAAAAATGGTAATTCCCATTCTGTCTCCCTCAGAGAAAACACATGAGAATGTGTAACAAAGTGTTTCACAGTCTGCAAAGAACCCCCATAACAGTAAGAGCTACAAGTTGCACTTCCCAGGAATCACAATCTTTTAAATTCTCACAAGTCTATAAAGAAGACACTGTTACTCTCCGTTCAGAAACAAGGAAAATGAGATACAGAGTTGGTTAAGTCAGCCCAAGGTCAGCCGGCTTCTAAGAGGTGATAACACAGCATGAACACGGGCAGTGTGGCCTGAGTAGCACGTGGCTGGGATTTCTAGTCAGACAGGACTCAAGGCAGAGGGTGAGAAGTGAGGGCCCACAACCATTCCAACCGAGAGACTTCCCACAACTTACCTTCTGGATAATCTCGGGCGTCATTCCCACCAGCTCGCCCAAATCCATCGGCTCGCCTGCACCCTGAAGACAAGAAAGTTAAAGGTGAGGGGGGCACAGAAAGCCAAAGACCCTTGCAAGAGAGCCACATGTGACACTGCACACAGGGGCTGCTCATGGTGGAGGGCGAGGGTCCACTCACCGCAACACTCGGCTGTGAGCTTGGCACGGCCTGAGGCACGATGAGACCGGCCTGTGGCTTCAGGGTGGCCAGAGCTGAGAGAGAAGAATACATTAGAAATGGGGTGTCACAGAGCAGGACCGGCCCAGAGTGGGGGATGGCAGCGCAGGGGCGGCACCTTCTCGGGCAGCTGTAACTTCCTTGGTGAGACGGGCTATGACGCGGCAGGCAGCATCGTGCTGGTAGAGCGCGTGGGACAGCTCCTGGCGGGTTGTCTGCAGCTGCTGGCGCAGAGTGAAGCTGTGCAGCATGACTGCGTCCTGGGGAAGGGAAACGCCACTGTGAGGGGGTGGGGAGGAGCAGGGAGCACACGGTGGAAGAGTCAGCCCTTGACCAAGAGGATACTGCCCCGCATTCCCCCAGCCCGGACCAGTATCGGTAACCCAAGAGGTCCAGGAGGGGCCGGGAGTGTGCTGGCAGCCGCTCTGGAGCTGCCACCCCGCACCAAACACTGGGCACAGGGAGGACCGGGAGCCCACTCTTTCCCACCCCATCTTCTCCAATTCTCTGGCCAATCTCAACATCATGCCGTCACCTCCCCAACAAGGGAAGAGTAATGCTGCTGCTGCCATTTACCGACTGCCCTCATCGTGTCGGGCACCGTACGTGACAGTTGCCCAAGGTGGGTTCACTCATTCGTCTTTCAGAGAGCCTACTTCATACAGTGCGGCTCTCAGCGCTGGGGATACACTGACAAACAAAGCAAATCCCTGGGGTGCCGGAGAGGCTCAGTCAGTTAAGTGTCTGCCTTTGGCTCAGGTCATGATGCCAGAGTCCTGGGATCGAGCCCCACACTGGGCTCCCTGCTCAGCAGGAGCCTGCTTCTCTGTCTGCCTGCTGCTCCCTTTGCTTGTGTGCTCTCTCACTCTCGCTCTGTCTCACTCTCATTCTATCTCAAATAAGTAAATAAAATCTTAAAGAAAAAAAAAAAATCCCTGAGGTCACCTTCTACTCTAACCTTATTCTAATTCTTCCCAAACCCTGAGAGATTGGTAAAAATCCTTGTCCTTTAGTCAGGAAAACGGACTCACATATGAGCAATTTGCCCAAGGTCATATGGCAAGTGAGGAAGGGAGCTAAGTGTGGAACCCAGATCTGTGTGAGCTCAACAACCAGGCTCCTCCTCCACTATCATCCTGCCCCTCAAAAAAACAAAATAAAGTGAAACAAAACAAGACTCCATCCTTCCCACCCCAAGTCCTAGAGCAGTGATCCCCTCTCTTCAAGTACAGAGACATCGGTTCTCTTCCGGGGACTCACCCACTCATCCTGCAAGGCTTTCAGAATGGCTGGGATGCTGGTAGCGGAGGGAGGTTTGGGCCGGATTGGGTGAGCAACTGCCAAGAGAGGGAGAGCGCGTATGAAGAACCGTAACTCAGGGACTCTTCGTCTCCCCCACCTCTTTCCCCTACTAACAGAACATCATCTCCTCCTCCAGTGCGCTGGCCCCACCTCCCAGCCTCTCAAGCCCTGAGCTAAAAGCTCTGGACAGAGGCCAGCCACCAGGCACCTTTGATGTCGATGAGCTGCTCCTCAGACAGAGGCTGGTTGTTGATGGGGTCTGTGCCATTCTCTGCAATATACTTCTCAATGAGCCGCCGCTCGTAAACATGATTAGAGACGGGGGACACGCAGGGGTGCTCTGGCACTTCATTGGAGACTGTGGAGAGAAGGCAGGCAATCAGTTTGGGGTGGTGAAAGGGACCCTGGGACAAAGGGATGCCTCACAGGCAACCGGCCCCAACAAAACCACACGTCCCCACATTCAACTGACAGAAAGCAGGACATGACACTATTCTGTAGTGTCCTCAGCATCTTTCCAGCTACATAACTAGCTTCCTTCTCCATCATTCCCCTGACAGGTAGTCAACCAACAATCACTGCACTACTACTATGTGCCACGTACCGACAGAGCAGTCAATAATCCCTGCCCATCTCCGTTTGGAACAAAGACACCCAAGCACCCATTACACTCTGGGACACAGAAATACACAAGGCCACTCAAATCTCAGTCTAGAACCAAGATGGATGATCAGACAACGAAATTACAAAGCACTGTGAGTATGTTACATTAAGAAGAAACACTCAGACTGCATTCTCAAGTGCCAAGCACCACTGTAAACATTTTCCGTAGGTTCACTCCTCCTCACAACAACCCCCAACAGAGGCATCGCGGACACGCCTGCCCCAGTAGGCTAGGCACCCCTGAGGACAGGGATTACAGCTGTTCTGACTTCCAGCACAATGCAGATGCCCAGCAGGCATCCAGTAAACATCTAACAAAAACATCGAAGCACCATCAAATGAAAGGAAGGACGGTGCTCGGAATATGGGGGAAAAACCCTCCTCAACACTGAAAGAAAACAATCAATGTGAATATATTTTGCAAACTAATTTCTTCACTATGAAAAATTCCTTTTTCTGGCCCTCATTTCCCTTTCTTCCTTCCTCCCTCCTTCTGGATTCATGGAGAGGTTCTGAGAAGAGCACAGGGCTTACAAGCTGGAAGCAAATCGAGAAAGGGACGTTCTAGTAACCTGATGACACAGAATGGAAAACATCTGCGAGCCGCATTAAACTACCAAAAGGAAAGCCCCTACAAGACAAGGGAAAAAAGCAAGGATCCGGGGTGGGAGAAACTACCTCCACCACCCAGCTCCGCCACAGTCTCCCCCAGCCTTACATCCTCATCTGTAAAACCCCCGTCTTCCTTTCTGCTTTGGAGAATTCTTGTGAGGATAAAATGAGATCACGCGCTGGGAAGCGCCGCGTCAACCAAAGGCTTTACAAATGTGCGCTGTGTTTGGTAGTCGTACTGAGGGAGGCTGGGAGGCTGGGAGCCAGGGACCTGGATTCCAGCCCTGTCACTGCCTCTAACTCGCCGTGTGACCTTCGCAAACTGCAGAATCTCTGACTACCCGAGCGGGACCTCAGACGTCATGCAGTGCAATAACCTCTTTTTGCAGGTGTGGAAACTGAGGCCCAGAGCCTGCGCCAGATCACAAAGCCAATCGGAAGGGAGATCCTGCACAAGCCCGATTCCTACACCACAGCTGCTTCCCTGCACCAGCTCCCTCCCACCCAGGGCTCAGTTCACTGCGTAATCGAGGTGCTTGGCTTCAGTGACGTCTGCGACAATAAACTTGAGGCGTTATGTAAACTGTGAAGCGCTGCGCAAATGCACCCCACGCCAGGGAGGAGGAGGACCCCCGCGCTGACAGGCCGCCGCCCTGCCCCCAGGAAGCCCTGTTTTCGCCTCCGCCCAGACCCCCGCGCCGCAGCGGCCCGCAGCTCCTCCCGCTCCGCGCTCCGGCCCCCTGCGACCCGCGATCGGCCGCAGCCGACACTCACTCGAGCAGATCAGGGACATGGCGCCGTCGCTGCGCTCCCAGGCGCCTCACACCGGGCTCCGAGATTCGCTTCTGCGCCCCCGCGGGCCGCTTCCGGTCCCCCGCTGCTTCCGGGACGCTCCGCGGCTAGCGGAGAGCGACCCCGCCGAACGATGTTCGCGTAGCGCTTCACGTGGGGCTGCGGCCGCTCGCGCGCCACAGCCTCCACCACCTAACGGAAACTGCCCTTTCCCAGAATGCAACCGGGCAGGAAGGGGCCCGCCACGGAACCTTCGGCCATTTCCGGACCTACTCGGCGCCTTCCGTAAAGCGCTCCCGAGGGCTGGGGCAGAGGAGGTTCCAAACTACATTTCCCACAATGCAGTGGGAATTTAAATCCAATGCGTTGAACAACGCTTTCTGGAGACCTGAGCTGCGCTGGTCCATGGGGACGTTATCTCGCACAAACTTTGGAGTGTAAGTGAATTTCCTAACACACTTTTTAAAAATGCATCTTCCTGGGGTCTGCCTTAGAGAGTCTGCATTTTTAGTGTGTGCCCCACGTGATTCTGAGGCAGGTGTATCTCCGACCACCCTTTGAGAGACTAGGTGCCCGGAGAAGAAAGCGCAGGTGCAGAGGGGTAGAGAAACCAGCCCTGAGGGAAAAACTGTTCTGGCCCTGCCTCTACTACCAGTTTGCGCTGTGATCGTGGGCAAGTCATCACCTTCTCTGCCCCTTTCCCGCATGACTGCCAGGTCCCTTCCAGCTCAGATCTGTCGGGTTCTAACTGGCTGTCTGTAAGGGGTTTGAAGGAAGCATGGACGGAACACGTGGTGTGGGCTAGAAGGGATCCAAGTGTAATCAGTGACGTCTTCTTGGCTGAAGAGGGGTGAATGAGCTGGATTTTTACAGGTAGGCAATATTCAGATAGAAGGGAAGAACAAAGATCCCAAGAAGAGGAAGAGCTTGAGGAAAAGCTTGGAGAGAAGAGTACAAGTTGCAGGTATGAAGGACTGCATGGCATAGGAGCCAAGAGCAGTCTGAAGTCTGAAGCCAGGTTGCCTGTGCTCTAATCCCAGCACCCCCCCCCCCCCAGCTAGTAAACTGTGTGAACTCTGCCTTAATTTCTTCATCTGTAAAATAAGGGGAATAATACCAAAGGTTAAATTAGCTCATAGGGTTGTTGTGAGGAGTTAATATTTTAAAAGTGCTTTGGGGGGCGCTGGGGTGGCTCAGTCAGTTAAGCGTCCTTCTCTTGATCTCAGGTCTTTATCTCAGGGTTGTGAGTTCAAGCCCCGCTTCTAGCCTACTTAAAAATAAATAAAATAAATAAAAAGAGCTTTGGACATTGCCTGGCACATAGTAAGTACGATATACATATTCGTGTTTATCATTATCCCTGAATCCAAGCAAGACTGTCCAAACTACTATTATTTCTCCCCTGCAGCAGTAAATCAACATCCTAATTGGTCTTGCTTCCAGCCTAGCCTTCCAATCCACTTTTTACAGAACAGCCAGTGATTCACTTCCCATGAAAAATCTATTCCTGCTACTCCCCAGGCTTTCCAAATTCATCCAACAAATATTAATTGGGTGCCTCTTAAGTGCCAGACTCTGCTCTGGTAACTGGAGATACAAATGGTGAACAAGGTTTCTGCTCTCTTGGAGCTTACATTCTTTTTTTGGGGGGGGGGAGGGTGGTGAGGTGGCAAAGACAGTCAACACATCAGAAGAAAATTCCAAAGAGAGGTAAGTGCTAAGAATGAAACAAATCAGAGAAAGATGGATAGGAGGTGGTGCGGATGGGAGAGATGGGCTGCTATAAGCAGGGTATTCAGGGAGGTCATCTCTGAGGAGGTGACATTTTTGCAGAGACCTGAATGAGGGAGAGTGTTTCTGGCAGAGAAAACTTGCCCCCAAGTCCTGCATCATCTAGCTCCTACTGACCTCCACCACCACACCTCATCTTGCCTCCAGCCACACTGGCTTTTCAAGTCCTCAAACTTAGCCCCTCTGGCTGGTTCCACTACTTGTGCCTGGCACACCTTCCTCCTCTCTCCTCCCCACCTATTCCCTCCAAAGTGAACTTCCATCTCATCTTAAATGGCACTTCCCCTGGGGCCTTTTCCTTGCCACCTGACTGAAGTTGACACCCCCACAGCACCCTGTAATTCTCCTTCAAGCCGTTCTAGAAGCTATAATCATTTGATGATTTAATTGCTTACAAGTGTCTGATCTCTCTGTTCTCCACCAGACTGTAAACTCCGTGATACCAGGAACGATCATTGTTCTGGTCACTGTTTTCCTCAGAGTCTAACACAGCACCTGACACACAGCGGGAACTTCATAGCTGCTGTTGGTTGAAAGACAGGCTGCCCGACACCAAGTGTCTTGAATATTTGGATGTGATAGGAAATAAAATGAATCCATTTAGTCAGGGCCTTGAACCAGAGGCTAGTTAGACTTGATCTGGCTGGTAGCAGAACAGGAGCTGAACTGTGGAGTGATAGCTGCACTTCCCAAAGATTCCTCCAGAAGACCCTGGATGGCTGGGAGGAGGACAGACTGGAGGAAGAGAGCCTGGAATTCATTTGTTGGACAAATCCTTGTTGAGTACCCACTGTGTGCCAGCCAGGCACTATCGTGGGCGTTAGGGATACCACCGTGAGTGAAAGCAGAGGTGTCCCTATACTGGGCAGCTTAGGGTTGTGACTGAAGAAGGGAGAAAACAGGGAGTCCTTTCAAGCCTTGTGAATTTCAAAAGCCAGCCCTCGGGGATAGAAAGGATATAGGGAAATAAATTTTGGAGTAAATATTACAGATAAGAACTTGATCTCAGAGTCCTCCCCACTCTCCCAGTCTCAAACTCCCACAAAGGAGCTAAAGATCCCCTAGGCAGGGAAGGAAGACATAGTAAAAAAAAAGGGATATATGGATAGCCATAGGTAGCACCCCAAGGGAGGAGCTCTATGCCTTGCTCTCTCGCCCAAGGCTGCTGCTACTCAGAACTAAGGGAACTTAGGGGACATGTTGGCCAGTAACCCAGAAGAAACTCCATTTCTCGGGTAGATTTAGTGGCAACCTGTGTGGACAAGTGACTGAAGAGTAGGCAAGACAATGCAGCTTAACTGACAGGATTCATGGCACTTCGGCCCCATTTTTTCCCAAACATGGTGGACACTCTGAAAACCAAGGTGGGAAGAACCCCAAACTGTTTGAGAATTGCTTCTACTACTCAGATGAAAAAGAGCTGAAAAGAAAGTGATTTGTCACAGTGGGGATGGGGGTGAGGGTGAGGAGGTACATTTCTTGCACAAGAGTCTGTGACCCGAGTTTGGTAGTCCTACAAATCAGAAACATTTCACAAACAAATGTAAATTTGTAACTGTTAGAAAAGCTGGAAGGTGAGACCCAGGATGCTACCAGAGCCTGTTCTGGAAGAAAGAGAACCTTAGCTCAGGCAGGAAGATGGGTGAAGCTGAGAAACATCTGAAGAAACAACTGGAGGAGGTGATGGGCTGGTTGCCGGTGAGTTGTGTGGTCTGAGAAGGCACAGTTAGAAGGCTGACCCAGGGAGGATGGGGAAAAGAGTTCTGTTTTAGGGTGTTGAGCTTCGAGAATTGTTTTAACATCTAAGGGGGAGCTTTCCTAAGGCAGCCACTGTGAGAGAGGTATTCAGATAGCGACTTGGATTTTTTTTTTTCAATGTTTATTCTCATTACTGATTGACTCTCCACACCCTACTGTGAAATGAAGTGGTATTTTTAGGACTGTGTAGGAAAGTTGAAAAGCTGAGGTCAAGAGGGATGAAGCAAAGTGCCTAGAATGACAAAGTAGGCAAAGGATCATCTCATCCCAAACTCCTGTTTGTTCGCCCTCACGATCTTGCCTTTTTTCGTAGAAATGGGGTCTGGGTGTTGTTTCTTTTCCTTCTCTAAAATTGAATGAACATTTGGGAGCCATCTGCAGGGTTTGGGTGTGTAACTGCTCTCAGGGGCGGATGCAACTTCCCAGCTCCGGTACCTCTTACTGCTCCTCTAACACCTTTTTCCTTTGTGCCTTTTTAGCGCGAAAGTTCCTCAAGAGACCAGGTGCCTCTAGATCAGAACTACATTTCCCACAATGCCCCACGAGGCACTGATTAGCCCGAAACTACATTGTCCGGAATGCTGAGGTATTGAAGAGATGGATAGGCTTCGACTCCGAATTTCGAAGATCCACTTTATTTACTTCACACCCAGTTATAGTCACTTCTTCTCCCTTTCCTGCCAGAAACTTCCGATCCCACTCTTTTTCTGTGGGAATGCTTGGGGATGGAGTGGGGTGGGAATCGTGATTAGGAAGGTAGGGCGCATGCGCCCAAGGCCCAGGGTTTGGGCTGGGAGGGGGGCCGGTTGGTCCCGGGCTCATCCCGCCTTGCGCGTGCGCAAACGATAAACCAACGCCCGGGAGTTGAGGCGCGGGTTTGGTGGCGCGTTTTAGCGAAGTCGCACGTGAAAGGCGGTAGTGGCCGGAGCCGGGTGAGTGCCAGTGGAGACCGGGGCTTAGGGGCAGAACGTGGGACGGGCAGGCGGCACCCGCCGCAGGTGGGAGCAAGGCGCGGCCTCGAGGCCTGGCGAACACGCGTGGGGAGGGGTCCGACGGCGCCCGGCGGGGGAGACAAACTGGGACCCTGATCCTGGTTGCTATGCAACAGGGGGCGTCGTTACTAGGTAACAGGGAGGCACGCGTTTCCGGGGTGAAGAAGGTTCAGCGCTCTCTGCTCAGAGGTCCGGCTGAGGCGAGGCTGCTGCCAGGCTGGGGTAGGAGGCTAGCGCTGAGCCCCTCGACCCCACCCCACGGCCCAGCTACCCCCGGCCCAACTTCCCGCCGCCGTGCTTTGAGCCCCTCGGGGTACCCTGAGCCCCTTGGGGTACCGCGAGCCCATGGGCCGAGCCGCGTCCCTTGCCAGCGACACCACCCAGCAGGGCTTGGCAGGGGACTTGCTGTTCGAAATAGCACATGCTACTGACACCCTGTCTGGGGGAGGCTGGGCCCTGCGGAGGAAGCTGCCCCTTTGCCCGTCGCCCTGCCCCCAAACAGTTGCTGGGCAGCAGCTGTCAGGGACTTAGCGGGGGTTGCCCCCACCTGCTGGGACGCTGACTTCATTTTCCTCAGTGGCAGCTTCGCCCCATCAAGGAGCTTCCTTTCAACGCAGCTGTGCTTCTCTGGTGGCCGCTGCCTATTTGGATCGACTTTAAAATAAGCCTTCTCTTCCCACCTCTTCCTTGCCACTCTCGCAGCTTCTTGGCGGGCTTCTAATATTCATTTTACAAGCATCTATTAGTCATTGTTCTGTGCTAGGCACTGAGGATTCCAAAAAAAAAGTTGTCAAGTCTAACCGGAGGCGCTCAAAGTCTCATGGGGGAGGCTGGCCTGTAAACTGCTAGATTTTGCTACAATGTAATGAGGGGTGTATTGGCAGAATGTGTGCTGCAACATTTCTGTTGACCCTTAAGGTCTACAAAGCTTTGCAGAAATCCGCAGTAGTTCTTAACCCTGCTTAACCCCATTTTGCATTGAGGAGATTGAAACTCAGATTAAGTAATAGGCATAAGGTAGTGGCTTCTAGTTTGTGACAGAACTGAGTCTGGGATGCAAGTCTCAGTTCCTTTGTCTGCTGCCACACTTTGGAGGTTTTGCCTAGAATAGACTTCCTGCGCTGCTGGTTGCTTGTGGCAGCTGCCTAGTTATGCATCAGAAATCTTCCAGGGACTCTGCAAACAAAATCCTTAGCCCTTCTTTGGGAGAGTCTAAGGTGGCCCCTCGTGGGGCAGACATCCGTGCTTAAACAGGCTCCACGAGCGACCAGAGCCCAGAAGCCCTGCCCCACCTGGGCAGCTCTGAGCAGTGATGGGGAAAATCAGGGCCACCAGAGGGCACTGAATCAGCTGCCCCTCCTGCCACGTAGTGATTCATGGTGTGAAAGGAAGCTAACCAGAGGAAGCAGCCTTGGCAGGGGGTGTGTGGGCTGCCCCACCCTGCCCTCTTGGCAAACTACAGCTGAACATATATGCCTCCTCACTACGGTAGTTAAGTGAAGCAGTTTTCCAGCTGAGCCAGGTTCTCCTGGCTCTACCTGAGCCATCTTACAGATACCTGGACAGAAGGGGCAGGTCTCCCTCAATCTTTTACCGTCCTCATACCTCTTGGTACCAAACCATGACCTCTAAGTCCAGCAGGTGGGTCAGCTCCCAGTAGGAATCTGGATGTCCTCTCACTCTGAGCTCATTGGTATTTGGTGGAACTTTCAGTGCCTTGAGGGCAGGGACAGTTTCTTTCTGAGGCAGCAGAGGGATGTGGAACAAGCAAAGAGGCAAGATTTAGATCCTGGGTTCTGCAGGCAAGGCCCAGTTCTGTTATGTGAGCTTGAATAAGTCACTTGACCTCTGTAAGCCATGGTTTTCTGAGTAAAATGTGGAATCACAGAAACTTATCAGGTTGTCGTAAGAGTTCAATGACAAGAAGAGACAAGCCCTTTTTAAATTATAAAGCACCACACTCATACACAAATAAACATATGCTTAACAAGATACAGACACACTCAACTGGGGCAGATGGCCGCTTACATATATAAATATGAATACACACAATCACACATGTACAATTTGTTGTTGTTGAATGCCTACGATTTGAGGCCAGGCATTGCAGGAGATGATGTTTAAGACCTACTTACTTTGCCTCAGAACTCGAGACCGCATCAGCTCTTGACTGCCATGGCTCCTCTTTATTGAAAGTATTTGATTGGGCTGCAGTGAGGAGGTGTAATGACAGTGAGTCTGATTCTTGCTGCCTAGAAATGACCTAGAAGAAATGAGAAGGAAGCCTGTTAAATAAAACAACTGGAAGAAATGGACCAGACAGTGATCTGCACCCTTATCTGCAAAGGGCACGCTCTAGAATCCTGCTAGATTTGGTTTCTGGTGCACTTCAAAAGATCAGCTGGCAAGGCAATGAGGCAAGGCCTTATGGGGAGGGTTTATTCCAAGGTCCCCTAGCTCCTGTTGACTGGGGCAGATGGCTGCCTGAAAGTTGAGGCTAGCACAGAATGCCGGAGGCTGCCATGGGGGTAGCAGCTCACATTGCCCTGACCTTCTAGAACAGAGGAGATGACATCTGATCTGTCCTGGTGGAGGTCCTTGGATATAGGACCCAACCCAAGATAGCAACCCTGCTCTTTAAGTTCCCAGGGTGGTTATGACCCAGATAGCTCAGGAACTGGCCTGTGCTTTCCTCCTGTCTGACCACTGGCAGGCAGGAACCATCTGGTTCTTGATTTATGCCAAAGAGTAGAATAAAAGGCTTCCCGGCCTGAGGTTGCTCCCCGTGAATGCGTGTTTTGCAGACATGCTTGATTCCACAGACCCCAAGAGGAACTTAGGGCAGCTGTTTCTGGGCCAGAAAGTGCTCAGATGTGATATTTTTATAACTCTTCCTCGGACTCTCCTTCCCACTAAGTAAGAATGGGAACGAACATCTTCCCTCTCCTCCATCCCAGTGCCTCTCATTTCTGGCCATTTCTGGTAACTGCAAACATTCCAGATACCTAGCTGCCCCTGTGTCAGGGGCATGGCTTAGCCTCTGATCGTCGGGTTTGAATCATGGAGATTCCCTGGAGCTAGAGGTTCATTGCCCAGCCTGAAAGAACACGGGATTTGCTGGTGCTGTTTTACATTTCTCAAGCACGGTGGCAAATGGAAGATAGACTTGGCGAACGTTCTTTTTGGCTAATCCATACTAGCTTCAATGAATCGGTACTTTCTGGGGCCTTAACTTGCCTGTACCATCACGATGGGCCAGCTCAGAGCACAAAGTGGTTAAGTGAATTGTCCCCAGTAATTCACGGAGATGACTGGTAGATGCCAAGTTGAGTGTAGCTCCTGAATAATCTATTGTGTGACTTTCTAAATCACTTTAGAGACTGACTTTGGAGATGACACAGCTGGGTGGTATGTGCGAGGGCACTGCTATCAGGTGCACCTGGTTCGAATCCTGGCATCCCCCCTTACTGCTTCTCCCACCTCGGTTTCTTCAGTAAAATGGAGGAAAGTGACAACGCCTACCTGATGTGGTGGTGCTTGTGTGAAATCAGTGGCATGTAGTTTGCTTTTTATTAATAATAATATCTTTCCCTAAAGGTTGCACTTTAACCCTTTGCCTGCCTTGGAGGCTGGGGAGTCGAGACCATTCCCTGTCAGCGCGTCTCAGCTTGGCATTGTGGAATCCCCTGGCGAGCTTTTGCAAGTCTAAGTCCAAGTCACACCCAGTGACACCAGGACCTCTGGGCTCGGGACAGAAGCATCAGTAGTTTGGAAGCTCCCAGGTGACTCCGCTGAGCAGTCCCAGTTGAGATCCCCTGTGTTCCCTTCACTCCCAGGGGGTGTGCAGTTAGGAAGCAGAGGCTCGGGTTCAAATCCTGTCCTCTCTGCTTAGCCCAGTGACCTTGGGCAGATGCCCAACTCCTAAGTCTTAGTTGCTTCTCGTTGTCACCAGGAGGGTGAGGAGGCTAATAGCCACCTCGCCTGATGGTCCTGCAGAGGAGACGGCATATATGCTGTTTTTTCTTGCTTCAGCATGTCCCTGAGCACTTCCCTTTACATCATTACACAGCAGTAATCATATTTGTGTGCTATTTTTTAAGCTGTTTTTTTTTTTATATCAGCTTTATCTTAAGTAGATCATAAGCTCTCTGGGGACAAAGCTTTATAGTCTTACGCTTTCTTTTATACTCACAGCACCTAAGACCCAGAGACGGGCCTTTGGATTTTTATAACTGGAATAATCCTAGATCTTCTCACCCACCTGAAGGCATTGGAGAGTACTTGCTGGTTAATTAATATGCAGGTAGTAAAAAATGTGAAGGAGGAACCCGTGAATCAGATGGTTGTACCCAGCTGAAGTTGAAAGGCCCACTTCTGCCTGTCTCAGCTAACAGGATGGGGTAGAGGAGGATGTTGGGGCAGGTCATGGCTGGGATGGCCACTGTCTGTGCCAGTTTTGGCTCCCTGCTCACCCTGTGCTTCTTTCCTGGCAGACCCAGCCATGGCAGGCCCAGGCAGCAGTTCACCGTGGGGCAAGCATGTGTTCAAAGTCATCCTGATGGTCCTAGTGGCCCTCGTCCTCCTCCACTCAGCATCATCCCAGTCCCATGCAGACTTTGTGCCACCAGGCCAGCAGAAGAGGGAGGCCCCAGTCGATCTCTTGAGCCAGATGGGCCGCTCTATGCGGGGAACACTGGATGCCTGGCTTGGGCCAGAGACCATGCACCTGGTTTCCGAGGTAAGGATGGTGGTCCCTGCTGTGAGCACACACATCGAAGAGCGATAAAGGAGGAGACGTTCATGGTCACCCCATCTTGTCTCCACATCCTCTGTGTGTCACAATCCCTGGTACAGAGAGCCCCTTCATTCCACAAAATGAAGCCAGATAGTACCTGCTTTTTGCAGTCCCATTGTTTGATTCCTGCCCTGGAGCCTTTAGCTCTTTCCCTTCTTCCTGCCCTTTCTTGTCAGAAAGCCTGGGAAATGAGCCAGTCTTTATAAATCCATGTTTCTGGATGACAGTAGAGTCTGACTTTGGTCTAAATCTGACCTGAAGTCTTAAAGTGGCAAAATATCAAAACCTGAATCCGTTCCTTCCCCTGTAGAGGTAGAAGTAGGTCTGACTCTGGGGCTTAAGGCAGGGCTGTCTCTTCTCACGTAAGGCATCCCAGGTATGGCATCACATACTTTCCATAGGGCGTTCTAAACAGTTGAAATGATCATTTCTAAAACCCAGCATCTGATAGAGCTGGTACCTGAGCTTTTTTCATTGAAAAGTCCTAGCCCTTAGCATATGTTGCTTCACACAACTTCACGACTCCCCGGGAGGACCCCAGCTTCACAGGACGACCACTGTAGAGATTTGATGATTTCCCCACGCACATTAACCCACTGCCATCACCAAAGTAATCTGGTATATCAGTTGAATGAGGGCCCAGATGTCCGGAGGTCCTGAGTTCCAGTTCAGGAAGGACACATGGCCTGCTGTCCAGGCTTGGCCCTGGCTGAGAGGGAGGTGGGACACGTTCTTCTGGGCCTTGACCCAGGTGGGGTGAGAGGCCTGAAGAAGAAGGAGCGTGACTGATTGCGGACTCATTTCCTGCCCTGCTCTTTCCACAGACCTTGTCTCAGGTGATGTGGGCCATCTCCTCGGCCATCTCAGTGGCCTTCTTCGCACTGTCTGGGATCACTGCGCAGCTGCTGAATGCCTTGGGACTGGATGGTGAGCGCCAGAGAACTGTTCAGGGCTCCTGGAGCTTAGCCTGTCACTTCCTGCTGGTGGGACTTTATCTTTTCAGGGCCCAGACTTTTCCCTAGCTGCTTGACCCCTGCAGGGTTTCCCCAGAGGCAAGCCTAAGAATGGGCTAATGACTACCAGCACCTACCAGGTATTTGCTTCATGTGAGGCAGAGCGTGGTGCTAAGCCACAGTGTCTCATTTAACTGTTACCCGCAACCCAGAGAATCACTCCTGCTTTTGCAGAGAAACTGGTTCAACCAAGAGAAGTAATCTACCCCCAACCAGCAGGCACTGAGATTCACGCTCCTATCTTGGTGACCCTGTGGGAAAGGGGGTTTAGCTCCTCCCCCATTTTTGGTTCTGGCCCCCTGTGCCCTGACCACCCCAGGTTGGCTGATTCTGTGACTCTCCCTTTTCCAGGAGACCACCTCACACAGGGCCTGAAGCTCAGCCCCGGCCAGGTCCAGACGTTCCTGCTGTGGGGAGCAGGGGCCCTAGTCGTCTATTGGCTCCTGTGCCTGCTCCTTGGCTTGGTGTTGGCCTTGCTGGGGCGGATCCTGTGGGGCCTGAAGCTTGTCCTCTTCCTGGCTGGCTTTGTGGCCCTGGTGAGGTCTGTGCCCGACCCCTCCACCCGGGCCTTGCTCCTCCTGGCACTGCTGACCCTCTACGCCTTGCTGAGCCGGCTCACTGGCACCCGGGCCTCTGGGGCCCAGCTGGAGGCCAAGGTTCGGGGGCTGGAGCGGCAGGTGGAAGAGCTGCGCTGGCGGCAGAGGCGGGCAGCCAAGGGGCCCCGGAGTGTGGAAGAGGAGTGAGAAGGCCACCAGATAAGGACACCTTCATCGTACCAAAGAGCTGCACTGCTTCTGGATCGCCTAGCACTCCTTCCAGCCCCCCGCCCCTTTATTGCCCTGTCTCTGGACTGTCAGAGCCTTCAACCAAGCACCAGACCCTCTAGCTGAGAAAGAGGAAGACCATGCCCCATGCTGGTCCGCAGGGGCCCTGTCTTGTGAGGTTGTCTGGGATTGGTTGTCTTAACCCTTTCTCTGCTCCCTGCCTGCCTCAGTCAGGCCAGGTTGGAAGGGCCCCCTTTTGGCTTGTGCATCTGCTCTCAGTGGACATCACTGCCATGGGTTCTCCCATGACTCGACTGGCTCCCCTCTGCTGCCGCCTTGCCTTCCTCCTGATGCTCTTGCTCTCCTGTCCTTCTGGAGCTCCTCCTCTGCCAAGTCCCCAGCTTCCTTCCTGTTTGTCTCCTTCTAGCCCAGCACTCTGCCCAAACTACTGCTCCTCAAGGCATGTTCCTGCCCTCTTCATTGCCTAGCATTGGGGAAGAGGCAGGGCATATGGACCTGAGGGGAAGGGCTGGGGCCCGGTGGGGGTGGAGTTCCCACAGGGGCTGGGAATGAGGATATACATTGAGTCTCATTAAGTGCCTTAATCCGAGCCAGCAGGGCCCTCTGCTTGCCCGCTGCTGTACTGTTTGTAGGAAAGTGCACTGTGGCTGCTTTGTGTCAAGAAGAGAGTTGTCACTCTCGGAACCTTGATTCCCCTTCAGCCAGAGCAAAAGGTGACTGCTTCATAGGCTGTGGCTGCAAGTAGGACCCTGCAGTGGCCATCAGATCCCCTGTGGGGATTTCAGAGACACTGAAGGAGGAAGGAGGACTCCTCTTGTCTGCACCGCTCTAGACAGTTCTCCACCCTTCTCCCTCCACTCACTGCCACTAAGGAATCGCTCACCCCAGTGGCCCAGGGGGAGTGCAGGGCAGGCAAACCAGAGCTGCAC